>JASDQU010350929.1:0-12194 GCA_032191745.1 Picea mariana
GTCGCTATCTCGACCAAGCTTCCCTAGCAGGCAACTGACAGTCCTCATCACACGACCTGGGGAGCGTGAACCAGCACCGTCCTCCCAGGACTTCAGGTTTCGGAGGATACACGGTGGGAAACACCTCCACCCCTCCTCATAGTACCAGGGTCAACACCCCATAATGGAACACACAAGAGCACTGTGTTGCTAGAGGTTTTGGGCACGGAGGGCCAGGATATCCGTAGATATCCTGGAGCTAGGTCGTTTTCCTAGTTGGCAGGGTGGACATTAGTTTCGGGCATTTTTTCTGTGTTTGCAGCAGGACGAGACTGTGGAGCAGGTAGCAAGAGAGCAACAGCAAGGCATCTGGCACCGGGATTTAGCATCAGAACCAGGTAACCTGTTAAAACTATGTATTTATTTCATTCTGCTATGAAACCGTTAATCTGGATAAATCTAAATTACTAATGTTGGTGTAACGAAAATCAATAGTATGCTATGAAGTTAATGTTTTCAGTTATTAAATAAATTGTTTATGGAAATAAATATTGTTTAAGAATATTAGGATGTTACAGAATGGCTGGTCAATTAAATCGTTGGCATACACAATGTTGGGTTCCAACCTTCAGTTCGTAGTGATTCACTGTCAAATTTTATATTCTTGTTTTGCTGAGTTAACATCTGAAGGAGTTTAGGCAACGAAGTATAGCTTCGTTGTCCCATGTCAGGGTTAATAGCGCTGTTTAGAGAAGGAAAAATGCGCTGTAAGTAAAAGAGGAACTACACTGAAACAACTGGACGCACAGGAGAATTGGGTTTTGTCCCAAGAAGCCAGATGCACAGGTGGGTAGGGTGTTTAATGGTTGAGTTACAAGAATAATTTCAATGGAGAGGCACGTAGATAAACTAAAAAATTAACCAAATAAATAAAACAATTTTCTTTGAGTTATAATGCCAAAACGAAAACGATTAACACATGGACGCTATCCGTCAAAAACAATTTGCTAAAGTGTTTGCTAAAAAGGAAAACGATTATCACAGGACGTTGTCCATCAAAAACAAATTGCTAAGGTGTTTTCTAAAAATGAAAACGATTATCACAAGACGTTGTCCATCAAAAACGAATTGCTAAGGTGTTTGCTAAATATGAAAACGATTATAAATAAATAAAATTGATGAATTTTAATAAAAGAATGGTTCTGGGTTATAACTAGAAAATCGTAACAGCAAGGGGGAAAAGCCATAGTCAAGGAAGTCAACTCGGTCTAAGAGAAAAGTAACCAAAGGTAACTCACCCGGTACATTAGCCAACGAAAATCAATAAAGTTGTAGAGTATGGGAAAGACATGGCATCCACCATTTCGCGATTCAATGCACTGTAGTTTCAGCTATTAAATATTACAGATTTGAAGAATGAGATTCGCAGACCAGGAGTAAAAATAAATCACCTTTTGAATTTACCAGGTATGTGTATCAACGCTATCTTAAATTGCCAGAAAGCATCACTACATAGTTAAATTATCCCTTCATACATAAGACACAGTCAAAAAAAAATGTAAAAAAAAAAACACAGAGCATGGTAAGAGCAATGTGAGGGTCCAAGGAAGGTCATTGAAATAACAGCAAAGGTTTTATCAGTCCTAGCGTGGAGAAAATCTAGCCATGTATAAAAACGCACAGTGGAAGGAAGGGCTACACCCACAAAAAAATTTCGAGGTTAGTAAAACACATCAAGGCATGAGATGTCAACTGTCATGGACAACAATAGGGTTAGACGGATGAGTTCATCCTTTGCTTCACCATCATCGCACAGAAAAGAAGGGTGTTGAGATCCATAGGTATTTTAACGCTAAGGCGATGAGGATAGATCAAGCTCCTATCCGACTGCTCAGGCGAGGATTGGTGAGCTAGGGATGAAGGATAACAACCTCAAGGTTACAATCAAAACACAGGGTGGTCACAACATGCAGGAATACGAGGGTCACAGAATCAATCAACCAACCATTCATCCAGGCTATAAATATTCAGTCATGAAACTAGACAACAGTTTACCTACCCAATACACATGCAGATCTAAAACATACATCCTACAACATTCTATCAATCAACCGAAAAAGCGTACCATTTCCTGTTTGCCTGCTCCGAGTGACGAGCGCGCGCTTCATGAAACTCTTGCTCGCTGACCGTCGAGACTACACCAGTACCTCCCAACCAACACTAGGGGTACTCTTCTTCCCCCTTATCCCCCCAAGCTACAAAGGGGCCACACACACTAACCAAAGGTTTAGTCTAGCTCCCAGCTCACCTCGTAAGGCCAAGCTACCACTCCTCTCTAAGTTGGGTATCCCAACTCCCCACAAGTAAATCAGTCAAGTCCCTATTTATGCAGTGTAACGTTACACAAACAGAATATGATCCTTTCTCCTTCTCATTCCTTCATTATATAGAATTTCCGACCTCCTCTCTTTCCTAAAATCTCATTTAATTAAATTTTTTAACTAAATTCCTAAAAATTCTTCTCCGTACAAGTGTCCCTCATCCCCTACATTTCTCTATTAATTAATTTCTTTAATTAAGTAAATATGTTTATTTCCCTCACCCACCTAGAGCTACTCCTAGAATCACTCCTAGGTGTCCCTAGATTCCCTTACAGGTTTTAAAGGCTTTCCCTACTATGAAATTGCTAATTTAGTTTAAAATTAAAAATCTCTTAAATGTGGATTCCTTACTAAATTGACTTCCCGTTTTTTCCCTTAAGTTCCCCTTTTTCCCCTTTTATGTTACCTCTTTTCCCTAGTTTCCTATTTTATTTTTATTTTATTTTTATTTTCCCTCTTTCCCCTTTTCACTTAGAGCTCAAAACGGTAGTTGTGGAATTTAACCCCTTTTTCCCTTTTTATCCTTAAATTAATATTTTAAAATTATCCAAATAATAAAACCATTCATTCCCCTTTTTCTTTTAATTTTTTATTCCACAGATTTAAATATATATATATATATATATATTGTGAATAACTTAAATTTCTTATCCCCCCCTTTTATTACAAGATTTTAACTAAGGATTTAACTAAGATTTTAACTAAGATTTTTGAGAGATAAATTTTTACCATTAGCATAGTTTAGACTCAAACTTTAGATTTTGTATTGGGCGACAATTAATTAGGAAAATTGTTTTTAAAAATTTCTAAACATGTTATTTATCTTAGGGCCATCTAGGTTCATCCCTCTATCATTATCAATGTGGCGTGCCCTTCAGAATGCACTAGGTGCTCCAAGGGTGCCACTAGCCTCATCCGTTCCCTTATGTGACGTGCCCTTCAGGATGCACTATGTGCTCCAAGGGTTCCACTCACCTCTTGACTGATTGGTATACATCAATAACCCCTGGAGTCAACACTCCACCAGGTGAACTTGTGGGAGACTAAGGGCTTCTAAGGAATAAGGCCCCCGCTTTATTGCATGCCCCTTAGAATCATCGTGAGCGACTGTCGCAGTCTGCCCTCACGGCATCATCAGTCCTCTCGAACTAGGTAATCGTTAACCTACAGTTCGAGCCACAGTGGGAGTGCTAGTAGGCTATGGCAGGGTTGTTGTCCACACCTCTCCCTCAACCTCTCTGGTAGTCATGTGAGACCTCTTTAATCCATATGTGAGTCTGGTCGACAAGATATCATCATCCTGCATCATCAAAAAATCATGTCAGAACATATCCACATCATATCATCTAATCAGATGCACTAATATCACAGTAAAACAATCAAACCCCAATTGGCACACTCCCTGACTCGATCCAGAGTCCAAGGGGTTCCATCAATGCCTCTGCATCCGCAAGGTCCAAAACCCTGCACACTCAGTAAAACCGAGTCAATAGCACCTGTAATGCCAATGTAGTAAAACAACATGTCATCATCCCATAACGCCTCATAATCAAAATACAAATTTTTAATAGCATAATATTCCAGATCACTTGCGAGTAAGTGTCCTCAAAGAATAATTTCACTCAGTGCGCCAGAGCAGGATGTTACATACACCCCCTCTTGGTCTAAACTTCGTCCCGAAGTTTCACAGTATATATGCTAAAACAAAGTGTATCATAGTATCATATATCTATCTATCAAACAAAAATGGAAACTGCTGGCGCATATCACATGCGTCCTCCCAGGTCACCGAGTGTGGACTATAATTGTCCCACTGGACCTTGACCTAATCTACAGTTCGACGTTGTAACTATTGAATGCGATGATCTAAGATGCGGACCAGCTCAACCATGAGTGCTCCCTCGTTCGATACCAGCAAGGAACTCATGTCAATAACATGTGTAGGATCACTAGTATAATGTCTCAAAACAGATACATGAAAAACATCGTGCATACACCTCAAGGAATCAGGCAAGGCTAGTCGATAGGCCACGGGCCCCTTTCTCTCCACAATCTCGAAAGGTCCCACGAACCTAGGAGAGAGTTTAGCTCCCTTCCCAAACTTGATTGAACTCTTATGCAGTTTAACTTGCAAGAAGACTTGATCTCCGACCTCGTAACTGCAGTCGACACGGTGAGCATCGACATAACTCTTCTGTCGATCCTGTGCTTCTTTAATCCTTTGTCTTATTGTTTGCATTTGTTATTCCATCTCTTGGATCACTTCTGGTCCCACTAGGACCCTATCCTCAAGCTGATCCCAACTCAAGGGCATCCCACACAGTCGCCCGTAAAGAAACTCAAAAGGCTCCATCCTAATGGTGCTCTGGTAACTGTTGTTGTAAGCGAACTCCACTAGTGGCAAGAATTCTTCCCAATTCTTTTGTTGGTCCATTACGTACATGCGCAACATGTCCTCCATGGTGTGGTTCATTCATTTGGTCTTCATGTCAGTCTCCAAGTGATACGCAGTACTAAAGTTAAGTTGGGTTCCCAAGGCCTCTTGGAAACTCATCCAAAATCGTCCAGTAAACACCGATCCTCGATCGGATATAATCCTCTTAGGCACATCATGCAGCCTCACAATCTCAATGATGAAAATTATAGCTATGTCAGGTGTCTGATATGTCATACACACAGGAATAAAGTGGGCACTCTTCTTCAGAGTGTCTACTACTATGAAAATCAAGTCATGTCTTCTTGCCGTCAGTGGCAATCCAACAATGAAATCCATCAAAATAACCTCCCATTTCAATTCCAAAATGGCATGTGGTTGTAGTAATCCTGCTAGGTGTCTATGTTCAGCCTTTACCTCCTGACATTCTAGACATCTGGCCACATAGTTGACTATGTCAGCTTTCATTCCCTTCCTGAAGAATAAGGGTTTAAGGTCTACCCTCATCTTCGTGACTCCCGGGTGAGCCATGTAAACGGCTCTATGAGCCTTGATCAGGATCAACATCTTCAACTTGTCATTTGGAGGCACGTAAATGTGACTTTTAAATCTCAATAAACCATCACTATCAAATGAAAATCCCTCATATCATGGTACCATCATTGTGTTTTGTCCAATAAAACCCTCGACCTCTTTGTACCAGTCATCGTCACACTGTATAGTTAGAATCCTCTTTGTACCAGTCATCGTCACACCGAAAACATCCATGGTCTCCAACTCAAATCATCCGCCACTCGGTTCATTGTTCCCTTTATGTAAGTAATCTCAAAGTCATACTTTCTAAGCAATTCTGACCAACGTCGCTGTCGTGCGTTTAAGTCACTTTGTGTAAATATGTTTTGTAGTCCACAATGGTCAGTCTTCAGTTCAAATTTTTGTCCAACAAGGTAGTGCCTCCAAACCTTCAGGGCATATACGATGGCTAATAAATCCAAATCGTGCATCGCATATTTCTCCTCATGCCTTCTCAGTTTCCTTGTAATGTAAGGAACTCCGTGATCAGACTTGCTATCCTTGAAAATCCCTCGACGAACCATCGATAGTATCCTGCTAAACCCATGAAGCTACACACTTCTAGGACATTCGTAGGCACATGTCATTCCATAATAGCCTCGACCTTTGTTGGATCCACAATGATGCCTTTGTCAAAGATGACATTCCCTAAGTAGTGAATCTTAGATTGGTAAAAAGAGCATTTGGACAACTTCCCATACAATTTGTGCTCTCACAAACACTTTAGCACCAAGCGCAAGTGCTCGTCATGCTCCTCCATCGTACGAGAGTAAATCAAAATATCGTCAATGAATACTTGGACAAACTTGTCCAAGTACTCGTGGAACACCCCATTCATCAAACCCATAAATACCCCTAGGGTGTTTGTCAATCCAAATGGTAAAACTGTAAACTCGTAATGTCCAAACCTCGTCTTAAAGGATGTTTTAGGGACATCATCCTCCTTGATCCGTAACTAGTGATACCCTGATCGCAAATCGATCTTGGAGAACACCGTCGTACCCTTCATTTGATCGAACAGATCATCAATTCTCATCAATGGATATTGATTCTTGATCGTAGCCTTGTTCAGTTGATGGTAGTCAATGCAAAGCCTCCACGATCCGTCCTTATTTCGTATGAAAATAATAGGTGCACCCCACGGTGACACACTAGGACATATCAGGCCCAGGTCCAACAACTCATTCAGTTGCATTTTCAACTCTTGTAACTCTGGAGTTGACATCCGATAAGGAATTCTTGCTATCAGTTCAATCCCCGGTTTTAGGCCTATGGTAAACTCCAATTCTTTCTCTGGCGGCATCCCAGGTAATTCCTCCAGAAAGATGTTTGCAAACTCTCTCACCACCCAAAGGTGTTCTAGACCTTCCGCTACTCCTTTCTCGTTTAACGCAAGGATTGCATAAAGCTTGCACCCCTTTCGCATACTCTTCCGTAGTTGTAAGGAAGAGATGAACCTCAGGGAAACTCTCTGGTTCTGTCCTACAATCACACATATCTATCCCTCATCATCGACCAAGATCAACCATTTTGTCTTACAGTTGAGTATCGTCTCATGCAATTCCAACCAGTCCATACCAATCATAATGTCATAAGATCCTAAGATCATAACGTACAGGTTGGCCCTTGTGACAAAATCTCCCAGGTTAAGGATATAGGCCATAACCTTTCCTACAACCTTCTGTTTGGCTCTCGAAGCCATCTCCATGAAGAGAAACTCATCCTGTTTGACTGCCTTTACCTTAATCCTTTTTAGCGCTGCACCAGAAATGAAACTCTCGATAGCACTGGGATCTATCAAAATACTAAGGGTCTAGTTAGGGATGGTACCTATCGTCTTGAGCACAGTCGAATGGTGCTCTACCTGGAGGTTATTCACCACTGCATGAATCCGATGGACCTTTCCCATATCTCCCACGGTAGTAGTTCTGGATGATTCAGATGCTCTGGTCCTCTCCACAGGACAGTCACACTGGTAGTGTGGCTCCCCACACGTCCAACACCTCTTCTTCAGCCCAGTAGTCCTGGTACCCGAAGTAGAAGATGGTGGCCCACCGGCCCGAAACCCTGGTCTTTTCTGCTGAACATGCCTACACTGTTGCTGCTATGGGCGATGATGCTGCTGATGCTATGGTCCCCAATAAGGTGTCTGTTGCTGAGGCATCGGTCGTTGGGGTGTAGTGAAAGTGGATCCCCTCTGGAAGCCACAATATCTCGACGTATGTCTGGATAGTGTCTGATGCTGCTGTGCTCCAGATGACATCTACCCTGCTGGTCTTGCTGGAGTCCTGGTCTGACCCCCACTGATAAGCTCCTCCTCTACTATGAGGGCCTTCTGGACGACATCATGCAAGGTTTGAGGCATCAAAATCCTAACCTTTACACGTAGGCTGTCGTTAAGGCCAAACACAAACCTGTTGACCTTAATTTTCTTAGTGTTAAGGTGTGGAGCATACCGGAGCAGCTCCATAAAACGGGCCTCGTAGTTAGGCACCATACGACCTCCCTGTCATAGGGCGTTGAACTCATTGAGTCGATGCTCAATGAATTCCTCTGAAAGGTACCTCCCTTGGAACCGTTCCTCGAATAGTTCCCATGACACGTCTTCAACGACCATGTTCAGCCATGGTAGGAGCGTCTTCCACCATAGAAGAGTGCTCCCCTTCAGTTGAAAGACCACCATGTGGACCTTCATGTTGGAGGTATAATCGCGAAGTATGAAGCACATCACCATGTTCTCCAACCATGCCTCGGCAGCTACGCCGTCCGGGGCACCAAAGAACTTGGGAAATTTTACCTTCTGGAGTTCACAGTGAATGTTGCTAGTACTAACCGGAGCGCGTGGTGGAACCTCAGTAGGTGTCGGTGCTCTGGCCTCATCTCTGTCCAAATGGCTGATTAGTGCCTCGGACAAGCGCTAAAAATATCTCATACATTGCCAACTCCTATCTGCTCCTGCCCGACGACCTGATCGTCTCCCTGGGGGTTAGCTTCCTCAGGAATGGATGCTATTGGAGGCGTCGCGCCCCCTCTCCTAGCACCCCATCGTCTGCCTCTACGGCATCCTCTAACCATGATTACCTGCACGCACACAAGTCAACTCGATTAGCAATAGTATAATCAATCATTCACATCAACGAAATCCGTAGTGATCCCAAGTCACGG
This sequence comes from Picea mariana, assembly GCA_032191745.1. Lineage (NCBI taxonomy): Eukaryota > Viridiplantae > Streptophyta > Pinopsida > Pinales > Pinaceae > Picea > Picea mariana. The sequence goes on from JASDQU010350929.1 coordinate 8,533, forward strand.
GTTGGAACCCACTCTGATACCATATGTAATGAACCCCCTATTCGTCACGACATCAACCTCACATAACCAGTGCAATTTTTTATTTTTTTTTGTGTGTGTGCGTGTGTACAAGGGTAATAAAGACATTATACTCTGCGTCAAAACAGGATGATGAACAAGACAGAAGCAACTCATGCAACAACAACATGATGACAAAACATAGAAGCACATCGATCACCTGCAAGAAACATACAACATTCGACCGACGAAAAAAAGAATGACTACCCACTCGTCCTACCCTGCAATGGTTAGGACCTCCAGGACACATAAGAAACACTCAAGCCCATGTTCTCATCGATTTTGACCATTTAAGGTCTCAGGGTTGGCCACTGTTCTGATGAACAAGGAGGTGTCTACAACCCGCCCGACACAAGCAGACCCAACTAAATATGCTAAGTCAACAATGAGCGTAAATGAGTAAAAAGTCATCTCGTAAGGATTCATAAATCAAGAGCGATAATACATTTTAATCTCATGTAGCTTAACTATATATCTTGTTTTTTTTAAGGAAATCTTCTAGAGTATGTGAAGAGAAGCTATAATTATAGGTTCATTATGAGAACCCCATAAAAACTCCATCTTCTTAAGCAATGCATGAAACTTAACAACACTTTTAGATTAAACAACCATTATATGGATCTAATAAAATCATTCATAATAGCCATAATGAAAAGTCACGGGTTGACATAGATATATAAGAGGTATGAACATTAATGCCAGATATAAAGTGTTATCAAACTTTACATTGTAATAGTCTTTTACTAAGGTCATCATTATCTTTTGAAACTTCAATGATACCCTTAAGAGATAGTTGTTTAGTAGCATTCAATTCATATAATCCTCAATATTCAAATCACATAACCTCTTCTATATTCTTCACCTTTAAGTAAGTATTCAAATAAGAAAGAATCGTCAAACATAAACACCCAAATTATTGTTAACCTAAATCCTAAGTTACTAAATCTCCACTCTTTAAAAAACTTCATCAAGGCTGCTAACAAGGATTTACAATCTGATGGTAAGTCAATTCCAATGGTCACCAATTACAATCTTATACTAGTGTAAATTTAACAAATTTAAATTTCAATTAAGTCACCCGTGTTAATTTAATTGAATATTAAGAACTATCTAAATAAGGATAAACAAAATATATACACAATGCCAATTTCATTATAACCAAATATGAAACACTATTAGCAACATTAGTTTACATTAGGAGATCTCTGTACTCCATACTAATTATGCATAATTAGCGACCAGAGCATGTCCTACAAATGCATGTTGAAAGGTTGGTCGATTAAATCGCTGGCATACAGAATGTTGGGTTCCAACCTTCAGTTCGTAGTGATTCACTCTCAAATTTTATATTCATGTTTTTCGGAGTTAACATATGAAGGAGTTTAGGCAACGAAGTATAGCTTCATTGTCCCATGCCAGGGTTAATAGCATTGTTTAGAGAAGGAAAAATGCATTGTAAGTAAAAGGGGAACCACATTGAAACTGCCGGACACACAGGAGAATAAGATTCTATCCCAAGAAGCCATACGCACAGGTGGGTAGGGTGTTTAATGGTTAAGGTACATGAATAATTTCAGTGGAGAGGCACGCAGATAAACTAAAACATTAACCAAATAAATAAAACGATTTTCTTTGAGTTATATTGCCAAAAAGAAAACGATTAACACAGGGACACTATCCATCAAAAACATTTTGCTAAAGTGTTTGTTAAAAAGGAAAACGATTATCACAGGATGTTGTCCATCAAAAACGAATTGCTAAGGTGTTTGCTAAAAATGAAAATGATTATCACAGGATGTTATCCATAAAAAATGAATTGTTAAGGTCTTTGCTAAAAATGAAACGATTATCACAGGATGTTGTCCATCAAAAACAAATTGCTAAGGTGTTTGCTAAAAATGAAAACGATTATCACATGACATTGTCCATCAAAAACGAATTGCTAAGGTGTTTGCTAAAAATGAAAATGATTATCAATAAAAAAATTTGATGAATTTTAATAAAAGAATGGTTCTGGGTTATAACCAGAAAATTGTAACAGCAAGGGGGAAAAGCCACAATCAAGGAAGTCAAGGAAGTCTGAGAGAAATGTAACCAAAGGTAACTCGTCCGGTACATTTGCCAATGAAAATCAATAAAGTTGCAGAGTATGGGAAAGGCATGGTATCCACCATTTCTTGATTCAACACATAGTAGTTTCGCCTATTAAATATTACAGATTTGAAGAATGAGATTCGCAGGCCAAGAGTAAAAATAAATCACCTTATGAATTTGCCAGGGATGTGTATCAACGCTATCTTAAATTGCCAGAAAGCATCACTACAGAGTTAAATTATCCCTTCATACATAAGACGCAGTCAAAAACAAATGTAAAAAAAAAATGCAGAGCATGGTAAGAGCAACATGAGGGTTTAAGGAAGGTCATTGAAATGACAACAAATGTTTTATTAGCCCCAGCGTGGAGAAAATCTAGCCATGTATAAAAACGCATAGTAGAAGGAAGGGCTATGCCCACAACAAAATTTTGAGGTTAGTAAAACACATCAAGGCGTGAGATGTCAACTATCATGGAAAACAATAGGGGTAGATGGATGAGTTCGTCCTTTGCTTCACCATCCTCACACAAAAAAGCAGGGCATTGAGATCCATAGGTCTTTTAACACTAAGGCGACGACTGTAGATCAAGCTATTGGCTGAATGCTCAGGTGAGGACTGGTGAGCTAGGGATGAAGGATAAAAACCTCAAGGTCACAATCAAAACACAGGGTGGGCACGACATGCGTGAAGATGAGGGTCACAAAATCAATCAACCAACCATTCAGCCAGGCTATAAAAATTCAGTGATGAAACTAGACAACAGTTTACCTACCCAATACACATGCAGATCTAAAACATACATCCTACAACAATCTATCAATCAACTAAAAAATCATATCGTTGCTTGTTCACCTACTCCGAGTGACATCCGCACAGTCTGTGCAACTCCCGCTCACCGACCGTCGAGACTACACCGATACCTCCCAGCCAACGCTAGGGGTACTCTTCTTCCCCCTTAACCCCCTGAGCCACAAAGGGGCCACACACACTAACCAGAGGTTTCGTCTAGTTCCCATCTCGCCTCGCAAGGCCGAGCTACCACTCCTCTCCGAGCTGGGTATCCCAACTCCCCACAGCTAAATCAGTCAAGTCGTTATTTATGCAACGTAACGTTACGCAAACAAAAGATTATCCTTTCTCCTTCTCCTTCCTTCATTATATAGAATTTCTGACCTCCTCTCTTTCCAAAAATCTCATTTAATTAAAGTTTTTAAATAAATTCCTAAAAATTGTTCTCTCTACAAGTGTCCCTCATCCCCTACATTCCTCCATTAATTAATTTCTTTAATTAAGTAAATATATTTATTTCCCTCACCCACCTAGAGCTACTCCTAGAATCACTCCTAGGTGTCCCTAGATTCCCTTACAGGTTTTAAAGGCTTTCCCTATTATGAAATTGCTAATTCAGTTTAAAATTAGAAAGCTCTTAAATGTGGATTCCTTACTAAGTTGACTTCCCGCTTTTTCCCTTCAGTTCCCCTTTTTCCCCTTTTATGTTACCTCTTTTC
>JASDQU010350930.1:646-12194 GCA_032191745.1 Picea mariana
GACCTTTGGCCTTCACCAGCAAGCAACTGTCTGAAAGGAATCTGGGCAAACCCATTTATGAAAAGGAAATGTTGGCTATTTTGCATGTCGTTGATCTATGGTGCCCTTATCTCTTGGGGCAACGCTTCCAAATTTAGACTGACCATCAAAGCCTCAAGTACTTTCTGGAACAATGCATTTCCTCCCAGGAGCAACAAAAATGGGTGACTAAGCTCTTTGGTTATGATTATGAGATCATTTACAAGAAGGGAAAATACAATGTAGTGGTGGATGCACTGTCCCAAGAATATGAAGAAGGATCCTTTTTTTCTCTTTCCTTCATTGTACCCGATTTGCTCCAAGCTGTGTGCCAGGAATGGCTTCAAGATCCCAAAAGTTCGCATTTGATCCAGCAATTGTATACCAAGGCTCTGACTCCCCCAGGGTACTCTTGACTCCAGGATGAGCTTTGATACAAAGGTCATTTGTATTTAAGTAAACAATCACAACTTAAATCCACAGTACTTTCTGAGCTTCATGCTACACCCACAGCGGGGCACTCAGGGTTCACCAAAACATATGACAGGGTCAAATGTTCTTTTTCTGGGATGGTATGAAACAGGACATCCATAATTTTGTCGCTGAATGTGAGGTGTGCCAACACAACAAGGGAGAAACAGTCAAATCTCTGGGCACACTACAACTTCTTCCAATTGAACCTACTATTTGGAAGGATATCTCTATGGACTTTATTATCGGCTTACCCAAATTAGGGAATAAATCAGTCATAATGGTGGTTGTGGATCGCCTTTCCAAGTATTCTCATTTCTGCGCTCTTCAACACCCATTTATTGCATCCACGGTGGCTCAACTTTTCATGGACCAGGTCTTCAAGCTTCATGGCATGCCGCACTCTATTATTTTTTATTGTGACCCAACTTTCACAAGCAATTTTTGGCAAGAGCTATTTAAGCTACAGGGCACCCAATTGCATCTCAGCACAGCTTATCATCGCCAGACTGATGGTCAAACAAAAGTTGTCAACAAGTGTTTGGAAACATATTTGAGGTGTTTTTCCTCTGAAAAACAACATCAGTGGGCTCAATGTCTACCCCTAGTCGAATGGTGGTACAACACTTCCTACCATACAGCTACTCGCATGACTCCTTTTGAAGTGGTATATGGATAGAATCCACCTTCAGTTCTCTCATACTTACAGGGTACCTCGAAGGTCCAGGCGGTTGACCAAACACTTACAGTTCAAGAGGATATTCTTCATACCCTTAAAGAGAACTTGGTCATGGCACAGAATCGCATGAAGCAACAAGAAGATCAAGGTCACTCTGAACGTCAATTTGCATAAGGGTATCAGGTGTTTCTACCACTGCAACCATACAAGCAAACTTCCCTCAAGGCTAAGCATTGTCAGAAGCTAGCGCCCAAATTTTATGGTCCTTATACATTTCTCAAGTGTGTGGGACAAGTCACATATTAGTTAGCTCTGCCCAGTCAGTCGAAGCTACATCCAGTTTTTCATGTTTCATGCTTAAAGAAGGTGATTGGAACTAGGTGCCAAATTCAAACCAACCTTCCCAAGTTAGTTGAAGAAGGATCCATTTGGCTACAACCAGAAGCAGTTTTTGACCAGCATGAGCGTTGCCTACATCAGAGAACCATCAAGGAAGTGCTAGTCCAGTGGAAATATATGACTCCAGCAGATGCCACTTGGGAACAAGCTACCATTCTGCAGGAGTTTCCACATCTCAAGCCTTGAGGACAAGGCTGTTTTTAAGGGGGTGGACATGTTAGGGTCCTAACCGGCACATAGGTAGATCAATATATTCGGATGAAATAAAGGTCAATATTAATAAGGCCTTTCAATAAAATAGAATAAGGTGGATGTAAGAAGACCTAATAGAAGCTTCTACTTCTAGAAGGATCTTCCTCTAGATGCTTCTCTTGATAGACATATTTAGTATAAATAAGGGTCGAGGGTATGAAAACCCTAGTTTGGAGATTATTGTAATAGAGTGCTACTCGATTGGAGGTTGCCCCCTCGAAGAGGCCTGTGAACATTGCTTTCTGAATCAAAGTGTTATTTCTGTTGTTGTTCTTATATCATTTATGTGTTATTGTGGAGATTATGCTGGATATATTACTGTTATTCTGCCATTTCTAGCATTTTATTTATGTTCTGCATATTTATTATATCTAGTATCTTGCAGCTCGTCTGAAAACCCTTTTACAAGCTGGGATGGTATTGGGTTAGAAGGTATACTCTCTTATTTTAATGTCTTTAAATATTTGTCTGAAGGAAAAATAAACTTATGTATGCACATTATTTCTTTAGAATGATCCAGATGTATGATTTATCTAAGTTTTTCCATAAGAGAATGACCTAAAGTTACCTTAGGGTACTGATACATCCTCTTCCATAAATGTTTCCTAGTGTGACCATGACAGAGGGTGTTCATATACTCATATGCTACTCTTTAGTAAAGATAATCCAATGATCGTTGTTGAAGTCTAGTTAGGGTGAAATAGTTACTTGTAGGCTAATATTTTTAATCCCTTTAATCATGCTGAAGTATTGATGTTGTTTGTAATGGACTTTTTGATGAAGGCAACCTATAAACTCTAAATTTGGTTAAGCATGGTTCCTTACACAACATAGGTAAAAGATTATATCTTCTTTGTCAAGCAACATAACCAAAAGAAATTAAAATACTTCCTTTTAGCCAGCAACAGAACCAAAATAAATTAAAATACTTCCTTTTAGCCAACAATAGAACCAAAAGAAATTAAAATACTTCCTTTTAGCTAGCAACAGAACCAAAAGAAATTATTGCTTCATAAGACATGCCATCTGATGTTGCAGTCGGCTCCTTGGTTCCAACTTAAGTGGTTATTGCACAGCTTCACACTTCATATTAATTGACATAAGATATTGAAATAGGCATAGCATTCTTTGTCAATTAGGTGATATGTCCTGATAGTACCGTATAAGAACAGACTTATGGTACCAGACCAGTACAGGACTGCTGGTACCGGACCAGAATATAGTTTCTGGTACCGGATCAGCAATGTTGGTACCGGACCAGAACAGAGTATTGTTGATGCTTGCAAACTGATATTTTAGCAAGTTCGTGAAATATCAAATAAATTATAGAAATCTACTAACAAAATAAAATGCGAAAGTAAAACAAAGGAGGTAAGAATCCATCGTTACCTTCAGCTTATTGACAAAACACAGTCCACACACCTATGTAAAAAATTTTTAAAAGTAAATCAATCAATCAATGTGGATCAGTAGGAAGATCTCCTTCCTTACTGATCACCTACATATCTGAATTATGTAGCACACGTGTCAGAAATTCCTCTTTTGATAAGGGTTTGTTATAAATTCTCAATCGGTGCCCATTCACGAGTAGGGGTGTCTTATGTTTGTCAATTGTATTTATCTTGATTGAACCATTATCATAGACAGTGTCAATATCCTAAGGTCCCAACCAATGAGTAGTTAACTTTCCTTTGAAGTTCTTGAACCTATTGTCATACAACAAGGCCCAATCTCCCAGTTGAATTTTTTTTTTTTTGAGATACTTGTCATGCCATTTTGTTCTCTTCTCTTGAATAAGGGTAGTTCTTTGAAGTGCTTCCTGCCTGATTTCATCTAGCTCATTAAGCTGCAAGAGCCTTTGTGGATGGGCTTCATCTAAGTTCATGCCAACTTATACAGCAATCCTGAAGGTTTTGATCTGGAATTCTATGGGGAGAAGCCCCTGCTTCCTGTACACCAACTCGTAAGGTGTATGTCTTGTTGTATTCCTCCAGGTGATTCTATAAGCCCATAAGTCTTCTAGTAATATGTCATCCCAATCTTTGTGGTTTAGCTGCACTATTTTAGTAAGAATGGATTCAATGACTTTGTTGGTAGATTCTACTTGCCCATTCGCCTTTGGATGATAAGGTGTAGATTTCCTGTGCTTGATTTGGTTTTGTTTTGTAATAGATTTGACTAGATTAGAGATAAATTGAGTCCCATGATCAGTCACAATTTCTAGAGGTACACCGAATCTAGTAAAAATGTCATTAAAAAGGAAGTCTACCACTGATTGTTCACTTGCAGCTGGTAAATATTTTGCTTCAACCCACTTAGTCACATAGTTAGTACATACAAGTATGTACTTTTTATTTTTAGATGTAGGATTTATGGGCCCTACAAATTCTAATGCCCATTTTTCGAAAGGTTCAATGACTACTTGTGCTTGAAGTGGCATTTGGTCTCATGCAGTAGGCTTACCCATTCGTTGGCATTCATCACAATTGAATACATAAGTTCTGGCATCTTTGAAAATATTAGGCCAATAATATCCAGATTGCAGAACTTTATAAGCAGTCCTCTTGTCAGCAAAGTGGCCTCCACAAGGACCATCATGGCAGGCTTGCAGAATATCATGGATCTCATATTCCCTTACACATCTTCTGATTACCAAATCTAGTCATTTTATAAAGACAATCATCATGCCACATATAGTTTGCACTTAGCTGAATTACTTTTTGTTTTTCTCTAGGAGACAATTTCTAAGGCATCTTCCCTGTCACAAGATAGTTAGCTACATCTGCATACCAAGGAGTAAATGTAGAAATAGAAAACAAATTTTCATCGGGAAAGTTATCTCCCAGATGAATCATTCTAGATAAGAAATCAGCCACAAGATTATCCTTACCAGGTCTATCAATAATATTGATGTTAAACTCTTGTAATAATAACAACCATCTTGTAACTCTAGGGTTTGTTACAGGTTTGTTCATTAAGAATTTGATAGATGAATGGTTAGTGTGTACAAAAGCTTGATATCCTGTAATATAGTGTCTAAATTTATTGATAGCATGGACTACAGCTAAAAATTCTTTTTCTGTGACCGTATAATTAACTTTTGCTGGGGAAATTCTTTTACTGAAAAAAGTAAATAGCATAAGGCATTTGATTTTCCATTTGTCCAAGAACATCCCCCAGGACTGTGTCTGAGGCATCGGTACATATGTGAAAAGTAAGGGACCAATTTGGTCCTCTTAATACGGGGGTACTTGACAATTTCTGTTTTAGAATCTCAAAAGATACTTGGCATTCATCATTCCAATTAAATTCATCTTCTTTAGATAATAACTTGAATAAGGGAATAGCTAATATTGTAAAATTCGGAATGAATCTTCTATAGTAGCCAGCATGCCCTAAAAAGATGTGAACTTCCTTTTGTGAGGAAGGTATTCTGATTTGTGTGATAATATGAATCTTTGTTGGATCAACTCTCATTCCAGAACCATAAATGTGATGTCCCAAAACAATATCTTCAATGAGCATCATCTTCAACTTTTCATTACTTAGGGGAAGATTAGTTTCCTTACACCTAATCAAGACTTTTTCTAGACTGGTCAACGCTTCCTAGAATTCATTTCCATGGACTGTAAAGTCATCCATGTAGATTTTCACGCAATCATTGGTCAAGTCAGAAAAAATGGCTAAGACAACCTTTTGAAAAGTGGTTGGGGCATTGCAAAGTCCAAAAGGAAGAACCCTATAAGCATAGGTTCCCCATGGGCAGGTGAAAGTGGTATTTTCCTAGTCTTCGAGTGCTATTTGTATTTGGTTATAACCACTAAACCATATAGGAATGAGAAATACTTCTTTCTGGACAAGGTATCCAACACCTGATCAATAAATGGTAAGGGAAAATAATCCCTATGGGTGCCCTTGTTCAACTCCCTAAAGTCTACACATATTCTCCACTTACCATTTTTCTTTGAAACTATGACAAGTGGAGACACCCATTGACTATCTGAAATGGGGTATATGAGGTTGGCTTGGAGTTTTTGCAATTCCAATTTTACAATATCTTTGAGGGTTGGATTCATCCTTCTCTGAGGCTGTCTAACTGGTCTGATTTGGTCATTAGTGTAGATATGATGTGTGCATGTGTTAGTTTGAATGCCTTTCATGTCTACATAATCCCATGCAAAGGCATCAAATTGTCTTTGGAGCATTTCAATTACTTGTGTCTTTTGTTCTAGCTCCAAACTAGAGTTGATATACAAAGGTTTTCCTGGGCTAATCTCAACAAGTTCAATACTTTCTTCCTTCTCTGAGGAATCTGGTGATAAAGTATATAATTGGGTGATATCAGGGTGCCAAGTTTGTTGAAATTCGAAACTGAAAATATGTGACAATTCTGCAAAATACCTAGGATATTCAATGCAGTTTGTATTAGCCAAAAATAGACTTAATACTTGTTCATCTGATTGTTCTTGCATTCATTTTACTTGTTCAAGTGTTAACAAGGGTCTAATGCAATCTTCCTCTCCATAAGGGTTTTCTAGACAAACAGGTATCTCTTATGACAGTTGGGCAGGAGGGAAGAGGACAAGCTTATGGCTATGTGTGCCATTGGATATAGTCATCTCGCTAAACCGACAACTGATAAAGGCATCTGTTGTGGCCAGCCAAGGGCGGCCAAGAACCATAGGGTGTTTTGGTTTGGAGGATGATTTAGAATAGATGACTAGAAATTCTATTGGATACTCCCAAGAAGCAAGTGTGACTGTGACATCATCTAAACTTCCTATAGGGCCAATGACTGACTTATCTGCCAACTCTATCATGGTTTGGGTTGGTCTCAACTGGTTGATTTGGAGTTTTTGCATAGTTTCAAAAGGAGTTACATTGATTATTGCATCCATATCAATGAGTGTGTTCGGTAAGGAAATACCATTAATTTCAACAGCGACTACTGGGTTCCCAGGGTCATTATATTTATATGGCATTTCAAAAATAAATTCAGATAATTGTCCTACCACTTGAACAAGGGGAGGTTCCTTCTTCTTCCTTCCTAGTTTCTTAAGTCAAATATCCTTTGTGATTTTGGCATATATGGGGATATCCTTAATGGATTGCAGCAGAGGTATTTTTATACATACCTTTCGTAATTCATCCTCTATGTCTTTGTGCAAGGGTGGGTCAAGTTTCTTCTCTGATAGTCTTTCAAGGTAGGGTGGAAGATTAACTTGTTGAGGTACTCCTTCGGACTGAGAAGTGGTTGGAATATGAGGGGAAGTCTCTCCTTCTACAGGGGTGGTTTGAGTATTTTCTTGTTTAGAATGATTATCATTTTCTTCTTGAATTATTACTCCAGAATTTGATTGATTTACAATTTTCCCATATCTTAGTTGAATTTCATAGGTGGGAAAGTTTTGGACTTCTGCATTCTGCACAAGGTGGGTGGGTCGATTATTGGGGTTAGGAATTGGCTAGACAGGGATTGTTGTTGGTCTAGGAGGGTTGTGGGCTGCTTGGATTTGTGGCTTTTGATTAGCATTTATAGGTGCTTGTTGTTGGTGGTTGGGGTTCAAGGGTACTGTGAATTGTTGCTGAGGTGGAAGTAAAGCTTGTATCTAAGGTGGGTTAAATCCGGGTAGTAATTGGGAAATGTTTGCAGGATACTGTGTATATGTCGGATAAGAGGGGTTCCCATACATAGGTCCCCTCCAACCTTGTTTCCAAGGTTGAGTTTGAGCTTGTTGAGGTGTCCATTGGGGATTGGAGGAGGACCCCATTGTTGCTGTTGATATTATGTATTAGGGTCATAAAATGCATTGGGGTTTTGTGCTATCCAAGACCTCCTAGAAGGGTACAATTTTTCTTATGAGACTCCTCCTCCTCTATAAATGGCTTGCAACTAGAGCAAAGTTGGACATTCAGATGTGGGATTCTCTAGTGTACATAGGCCACAGACCTCTATGACATTTAATGGGCATTCTTTCTCAGGGTGCTTCTTTCTACATTTAGGACAAAAGATTGCAAAAACAACATCTTCTTCTTGCTTCTTTTTCAGTTTTAGGGTATCTAACTGGTTACTGATTGTGCTCAAGATGTTTGTTTTAAAGTTCTCCAATAAGTTTCCTAACTCAATTCTGGTGACAGCCGTCTTGAATTTCTGCTAAAAGGATCTCTTGGTCCTTTGCCTATTTTAACTTGTCCTCTTGAGTATCTCTTACAGTAATCTACAATTTCTGCAAAGGGATTTTGGTGCACATCTCCTGAACTTAACAAACTTAAAACTTCCATGCAATCATCTCTAAGATCTTTCAAAAATATTGTTCTTACTATAGCTGGACCTGTGGTGAATAATTTTGATTTCTGATAGTTGTATAAGAACCTTTCTAAGTAGTCTTCAAGGCTTTCATCTTCTGTTTGTTCCATTTTTAAAATGTCATTTTTAGAATTATCCTTACAATAATCTTGGTATTTCCATAAAAATGTGTCTTTCATCTGATCCCAAGAGAGAATTGTATTTTCTCCTAAGCTCATGAACTATCTTAAGGATGAGTCCTTCATTGTGGTTGGAAAGAGCTTAAGTTTTTGGGCATCATTTGAGTAGTTATAGCTTCTACATAATATGTCAAACTCGAATAAAAATAAGTCTGGATCTCCAGTTGACATACCTCTGAAAGTGGGTAATGATGACAGTGGGATGTTCTTCATGCTGAAATTTCTGGAAATATCCAAGATTGGAAACTGGAAGGTCTCAGTCTCAATGGTTGCATTTTCATTTCCTTCTTCTTCTTCCATTTCACTAGGTATTCCTCCTCCACTGATAGATGGTTCAAAAACTAGATTTTGTGTGTCTTCTAAATGTTCAGTTCCTTCAGCAGACTCACGTTCTATCTGCCCCAATGTTGACTCTTCAGTTCTAGGTTCTTCTTCTGGAGCCTCACTAGCTTCCCTTGAACTTCCTCTTGGTGGAATTTTTTCTGCACCAATGCAAGTTGAATTAGTGGGGGGGTTTGTTTTCGAATCTTTAGAGCTTACAAATCTACCCTTATTATCTCTATATCTATGCATAAAATAAAGATTTGATACTTAACTCAAAAATGCTAATTCTATATGAAAGGTAAGACGGCAACCTGGCTTCGGAGAACCCCACTCTAGTGGTCGCGTGGCTCTTTACTCATGTCTTAAACATTTTATCCTCATCCCTCAAGTAGCCCTTAAAATCATTCAAAACCTATGCAAACAATCTAAGATAAAATCACTTCCTACCGTTTGCAACTCCCCGGCAACGGCGCCAAAATGTTGTGCTACTTATATGATTAGTATAATGCACTCATTAATCATCAATCCAAGATTCGTAATCAACAAAGTTACAAGACACCAATAAGAGAGGTAATTCTGATGTCACGAGTATAGACTAATCTAGATTATGCATGCTGGAAATAAAGCAAACTGTAAAACTAAAACACACTTTGGTTGTCTTTCACAGAGAAGCTACCTACTCCATTATGGCACATGCAAGTATGAGATGGAGTATTTTGATAAATCAACTATGCTATCTGACCCAGAAATCTAATTATGCAATCACACTCTGAAAAGGAAATCACACATCAATCATCAAGGCATAGCATGGGTAGTTCAATAGCCAGTAAATTGGGTATGTTTTGGTTCAATATAATCTATTGTGAACTTCACTAGTTCTTTTCCAAATGTGTTTGACTATTGCTACCAACTTCTATGTTTACTAAGAGAAATCAAATTCATAGAAACAGGGCATATGCAAAAACACAGTAAATAAAGATCTCAAGCAACTATATGATCAAAATCCTAAACTGAACTATACTACTAACATCTAAAATTGTCAGAGATAATGAATTAAACTAAGAAATCCAAGATTCAGCGAGTCTAACAATTACACTACCGAAATCAGTTGCTAACACTAATCTACAAGGATGCTGACCTCTGTTGGGAGGTGGGCCCCTGTTGCTTCAACAGGTCAGCGACTGGAGTCTACAATAAGTTGGCCTTCAATCTACACATCACTCTTACTTAAATCTCAAAACATGTAATTAAACTATACTAACAACTCAACTCACATTCATTCATAGATGATCAAGACATGGAAATAAATGATATGCTTTTATTAAACTTCAAACTCAGGATATGTTCTACAATATGCAACGTTGCTTCATATGTTGTGTTATGTTATCTCTCTGTATCTCCCACCATCCTTGCCACGACTATTTAAACAGTCTTAGTCGTGAAACACAAGGAGGTGAAATCTTTAGCAGATCAGCAATTGTTAGATTTATACATTCAGTTACATATTTTAAGATTCATCCTCATGAAACGAAGTGTATGAGGATGAAGCAATAATCAAACTAGCTTAACATAGTCTTGCTAGAAATTTTGATGATCTAATAAACATTCAACAATTATCTTAGGCACGATCTGGAGCTAAACTTGGCATACTCTATTTCCTGTATTGGTACCGGATCATGACAGGTGAGATATGGTAGATAGTACCAGATCCTAACAGCACGTGATTGGTTGGTACCGGACTAAAACAGTCTGCAGACGTTGGTACCGGATCGCGACAGTGAATGATCTGTGGGTACCAGATCTAAATGGGAGGTGCTCTTGGTACCAGATTCAGACAATGGTTGTTCTGGCACTTAAGTATCAGATGGCTTGGCTGACATAGAAGTGTCGAACTTGTCCAAAGATCAAAGGCTACAAATGGAAATTTAAACATTAGTGTATGAAATATTTAATATCCTAGCTTAATAAACGACAAAATGTATGAATTCAAGTATACTTTACCTCATGACCTTATAAGTGACTAGAGATAGTGTTCTTTTTCATTTATCCAAGCTTAGGTAGGCCAAAAAGGTATAAATGAGGAGTATAATATGCTAATGGGGATGTCAATTTAGAGGCTCAACACTTGTTTTATTACCTTTTGGAGGGTGTCTGCTATCATAGGGATACTTGCACTAGGAAGGGTTGTTTTGATTGGGGCTTCATAATTATCTCTCATCCTTCGCTAGTTAGGTTTTCATGGATTTCATTACCTCAGAACTCTAGTTTTCTAAAGGCTTGTCCCATCTATCCAGTTTAATTGTTGACTTCCGAGATTGGTAGGGGTGTGCTCTTTGGTCTGAGTCTAGTTGACCATTGGTTGGTTGTGTATCTTTTTAAAACATACTTATTCATTGTGGTTGACCAACCACTTCGTCCATTACGATGAAAAAGCAGTATTTTCCCTGAAAAGGAAGACCAACCTACTGTAAAGAGACAAGAGGTTTCCCTTTTGGGGAACGACATTGAACCCAATAGAGTTAGAAAGCAATTTTTGGATTTAGGGGGCATTGAATGTGTCGAAGTAGAAGTGGTCAACGAAATTATTACATAGAATCTTAACCCTGCTTTGACCAACCCTTTCGACCCCATACTCCTTGAGATGGGTAGCAACCTTAGTGATTTTTTTTCCTTTTTCAACTCTCACAACATGGTGGGAGTAGATGGATCATAAAATATGCCAGAGCTAGTGAGCTCCACACCTAGTAAGGCAGGAAACACATCAATAACGTCTTCCTTAACATCCCTTAGTGTGATTGGGCCTACCCTATCCATTCCTCTGTCGTAAAATTTCTCTATATAGGGATTGTCGTAGGTCACCTCATTTCCTTCTTTGGGTCCATCCAATTGTTGGATTACTGAGAGGGGGGGTGAATCAGT
>JASDQU010350932.1:0-12194 GCA_032191745.1 Picea mariana
TTGAAAGAAATGCAATTGCATCTTCAATATCTCCTGAAGAAGGGGTATATATGCCCAAGCATGTCACCTTGGGGTTCCTCGGTACTATTCATGAAGAAGAAGGACGGAACGCTGAGATTCTGTATCGATTTCAGACAATTGAACAAAGTAACTGTAAAGAACAAATATCCTATGTCAAGGATTGATGACCTCTTCGATCAGTTGAAGGATGCGAAGATATTTTCAAAGATAGAACTCAGGTCGGGATATCACCAGGTAAGGATAAAGGATGAAGACATCAGCAAGACTTCCTTTAGAACAAGGTATGGTCATTACGAGTTCACATTGGTGTCGTTTGGGCTGTGGAACGCACCCGCTATTTTTATGTTCCTGATGAATGGTGTATTCAGGGACTATCTAGACAAGTTTTTCATAGTCTTCCTGGATGAAAATCTGGTGTATTCCAAGTCGGAGGAAGAGCATGAACAACATCTGAGGATGGTGTTGTAGGTGCTAAGAGAGCAACAACTACATGCCAAGTTGAGCAAGTGCTCATTTTATTATGAGTAGATCCATTACGTGGGGTATATTATTTCTAAGGATGAGATAGTTGTAGATCCTGATAAGATTGAGGCCATCAAATAATGGTTAGTGCCAAAGAACGTGATGGAATTCAGATCCTTTATGGTTCTAGCTGGTTATTACAAAAGGTTTATCACAGGGTTCTCGAGGATAGCTCACCCTATCACTTCCTTGCAAAGGAAGGAGAAGAAATTCCAGTGGACAGAGGAATGTGAGAGAAGCTTCCAACGATTGAAGCAGTTGCTAACCAGTTCTCCAATATTGAGGATCATAGACCCAAATGAAGATTTTGTGGTGTGCACATATGCATGCAAAGAAGGACTAGGAGGAGTCCTCAGTCATAATGAATTTGTAATATGTTATGAATCCAGGAAGTTGAAAGAGCACAAAAAGAACTATTAAACTCATGATTTGGAGTTGGCAACCATCGTTCATGCTCTGAGGAAATGGAAACATTACCTTGTGGGAAGGAGATTTGAATTGAGGACAGACCATATCAGTCTGAAGTACTTGTTTGATCATCCAACCTTGAACGCTAGATAGAGTAGGTAGTTGGAGTTTCTCTGTGAGTATGATTTTGATATCAAGCATATCAAAGGGAAGGAGAATAAAGTGGTTGATGCACTCAGTAGGAGAGTACATGAATTACATGATACAACCATTATCATGTATCAAATCAATATAAAGGGTAGATTTTTGGAGTCTGCAACCGCGGACTTGTAGTACATAAAATTGGTAGCGAATCTACAACAAGGTAAGACGTCGCAAGGAGTGGAATATTATAAGCTTGGAGCTGGTGGAACACTCCTATACAAAAACAGAGCTTATGTACCCAATGTCTAGTATTTGAAACTTGCAATTTTGAAAGAAATGCATAACGTACCTTATGTTGGGTACCTTGGCTACCAGAAAACCGTGGAAGTAGTGAAGAGCCATTACTTTTGGCTAGTTATGAAGAAATATATTGTTGAATAAATCGCTAGATGTATGGAGTGCCAGAAGGTTAAAGCTGAACACAGGCACCCAGCAGGATTGTTGCAGCCTTTACCCATTCCTGAGTGGAAGTGGGAGGTAGTGACAATGGATTTCATCATGGGATTTCCTAGAATAGGCAAGCAGCATGACTCAACCATAGTGGTGGTGGAAAAGCTTACGAAGACTACCCATTTCATTTCATCAAAGACTACTCACAAGGAAGAAGATGTTGTCGAGATCTTTATGAAGGAAGTGGCACAATTTCATGGAATTCCTAAGACAATTGTGTCTCACAGAGACCCGAAATTTGCCTCAAATTTATGGAAAGGGTTATTCAAGGGGTTTGGAACGAATCTCAACTTTAGTACACCCTATCAATCTAAGTCGGATGGGAAGACAGAGTGGGTAAATCGAGTAATAGAAGACATACTGAGGATGTATGTGATGGACAAACCATCTAAATGGGAAGACTACCTACATTTGGTAGAATTCGCCTACAACAATCGGTTTCAAGCATCATTGATGAGCCCATTTGAAGCACTTTACGAAATAAAGTGCAACACTCCAGTAAGATGGGATAACCCAGCTGATAGAGAAAAAGTTGGGCCAGAGTTTCTCAAAGAAATGGAAGAACAAATGATGAAGATTAAGCAGAATTTAAAGGTTGCCCAAGAAAGGAAGAAAAGTTATGTTGATAAGAACAGAACCCACAACGATTTAAAAGTGAGTGACCATGTTTTTCTGAAAGTAAAATCCAATAGAAGTTACCTAAAGCTGGGAAACTGCTCCAAGTTCGAAGCCAGATTTTGTGGGCCATTTGAAATCCTAAAAAGGATTGGGTCAGTTGCATATATGCTTGCATTACCTACATCCATGACTATACATAATTTGTTTCATGTTTCATTGCTTAAGAAATATATACATGATGCTAATCATGTTATCGATTAGAATGTGATTCAGGTGGATCAAGAAGGTGTCTTGCAACTGCATCCTCTACACATATTGGACCGGAAAAGAAAACAAATCCGGAATCGAGCCATAAGGCTTGTAAAGGTCCAGTGGACCTGGTACAGTCCTAAGGATGTGACATGGGAGCATGAGGATGTTATGTGGGCAGAATACTCACATATTTTTGAAGATTTTGGAAATCTTGTTGATGTTGTGTAAAATTTGCACTAAGGACAGTGTAAAAATAACGGGAGGGGATTCTAATTCCCCAAGACCGAGCCTTTGCTGAATTATAAATTTTTCTATAGGCTGGTGAGCCGAGTGGTTATAAGTTGAGAGGCTTATGTATTTATTATGCGGGTGAACCATATGCCAAGGCCAGGAGCTTGATTTTGTATATGTAATCATGCAGATTATTAATAAAATATAAACATCATTGCGTGTAGACTGACCAAAAAGAAAGAGTGATGGGGGACAAATCTTCCACAAGGCTAGGTAAGGGAGAGGGGACTGAAAGGTTGGAAGAGGGGCTAATATTGAGGTCTTAAGTCCTTGGGATAATAATTTATAATTATTCCAAAGTGGTGTGAAAGGTATATTTTTATACTAAGTTCCTGGAAAAGGGAACGCATACTTGATGGAGTGCATGCAGCTTCATGGGCGACATGTGTCGGCCCATGCATATGCAATTTAACCCAAGCATTGAGCTATTATGGGGGTTCGACCACCCATTTTCCATCCTCTATCTAATCTCGCGGGTGTCCATCGTTGACCTCTGTAATTTTCTTGTTGTGCACCCAGAAACCAGTGAAAAATTCGTGGACCTTCCTCTGCCTGTTGTGGAACCCGACACACCTGGTTAGTGGCATGAGTGTGTCACATATTAGCATATGATTGTTACCGTTTTGGGATTCGCTGCCCATTTTACCAGTTTTCTGTGGTGGTCATGTCGATCCTTGAATGAGTGTGGCTTGCTCTTGTTTTATGTTCATTATTGAGCCTTGTTGTTGTGTCTGCATTGTGCTAGAACTGAGTTGAAGAGGTAGGTTGTCAGGCCTGTGAGAAACTCTCTCCAGGTGAGAGAGTGCGTTGAGGAAGTGAGATCTCTTGGAAGGGGTCTTGTAGCTGCTACAGAGCTCTAAGAATTCCGGTCCAGCATGTTGCTGAAGTCCAAGGCAAGGGAGGTGAAGCAGATGATGGACTATAGGAAAGTGAAGGTGTATACTCATGGGGTGGGATAGGCATGTGGGGAATGAGAGTCTATGAGAAGTGGGTGTAAGTGAATCCTGGGAGATAATCCTTCCTCTATAACTGTGTGACTTCCCTGTTGACCTTGCCTATCCTAGGAATGCCTTGCTGGTGGATCTTAGTCCCATCTCGGGGGTGACCTACTACTGAGAGTGATGAGCAGTGCGGTCTAAGGCTGGGAGGTTTGTGGAAGGTATGCATGAATTTGGTGGTGTTAACCATCATTCTAAAAGATAAGTATTAGTTTGTGCTTAATTTATATGTTTTGCATGTCTGTGATGCTTGTATGTTATTATGAATTCTTTTGCGTAGATCAATTATTGTTAATTCCATTAATTATGTACGGTAGAAGTAATTAAGTGTTTACTTTGTGTTGAGTTATTTAAATTCATTTAAATGCATACTATATAAGTGTAATTCCATGGTAGCGTTTCCCCGTCCATGGGTTGAGGCCTGGGGAATGTTACAGTTTGGTATCGGAGTTAAGTGAGACTCTAAATTGTGGCATTGGCCCAACGGCCTATTGGTGGTGGGGAAAAAAATGGATGAGTTAAGGGTGCTTTTTCAGCATTGCCTAGCCTGGTGGAGGCTGGGGACGTTACACCTATAGTCTAGTTAGAATATTCCTCTAGGAGAATATTCTCTTCAATTCACACTTCAGTTTGATTAGTTGAGTGGAGTATAGATGACACATTGTGATCATCACCATGCAACATTGGGATCATCACCATCTAATGAGAATTGTCCCTGGGATCATCACTAGACTAGCGCATTACTCATGATTCCCTGATGTCCTCCTCACTTGACTATGTTTCATTTAGTTAACTGAAGATTGAGAGACTAGTTAACTCAGATTAGGTGGCAGTTAACTCCTGTAACTTCCTGAGAGACTAGACTAGGTGGAGTTTTACTCTCGTAATTGTCGGTGTGTGTCCAGATCACTCTAGACCACCATTATGGCACATTGGTTCTCATCCATTACGCATTATTTGAGTTATACATAGCATATTATGTGTAAATTATCATTCGTGCATTTGGTTAATGAGAATTATTCCATTGTTTCTCTCTTATTTCTCTTTTCTCATATTTTCTCTGCAAACTCTGTATATCATTTTCTAGCTAGATCTGTTCTATGAAGTTTCAACACATTAACATGGTATCAGAGTCAATGGATTTCTAGGAAAAAGACACACCATATTATTGTACAGGTACCGAAGATTGAAGACAACGGGAAAAATGGAATTTCGAAAAGAATTCATTCTTACACTATAAAATTTATTTGCATGGAAGGAAATGATGATAGTGCATCTTCGAAGCAGAGGATTATATGGGTTAACCATGAAAACAGAGACCGATCCCACATCTTCCATAGAAAAATACAAGTATCTGAATCGAATGGATGAAGTGTTTGGAACTATTTCCAATCTCATTTCTCCTGAACTCCTCCTTCACATATCCTCTTTTAAAACCCCCAATAAAGCATGGACCACCATGGAAGGGATTCTTGGAAAATAGGATGAGATGAGGGGACACATGCTTGAGGTGGAATCTCTCACTTTGGATCTAAAAACCTTCTACAATCTCTAATATTTCTTTACCAAATATACAGATTTGTTTTCCAAACTCAAGGCTTCTGGAATACTCCGTGTTTTTATCCACATTTCATTTAGTTAGGCTTGCCTCTAGATCCACCTAGACAATTCCCTCTCTTTAGGCCTTTATCGAGTCTCTGACACAATAGCAGAACAAGCTCATCAATATGGGAAAAATTAAAGGCTCAAAGGCGCATGCACTTACATTGCAAGATGGTAGTGGTCATCAAAATCTGAAATCTAAAGATAAAGACAAAAGTAAAGAACATGAAAATTCAAATAAGGAAGGGTAGTCAAAAACCTTTAGCGATGCCCCCAGATCCAAAGGTGGAAAGGGAAGAAAAGGGGAGACATGCACTTAATTCCATAAAGGATTCCATCCATAATCCGCATGTATGCAGAAACAGATAGATCAAATGGCCCAAATAATTCAACAAAACAATCTTGGCCATTTCATCCCTAAGGGTTCCAAGAAGAAGAAGCTATAAGATCAAAATCCCAACAAAGGAAATTATATCCATGCTTTGATTTCCATCAACTCCTCTCTCGATGCTTGGATTGTATATTCAGGAGCATCACACCACATGGAATCTACAAAAGAAGTCTACTCTTCATTGGATGCATGCAAAGTTACTCCTATTTTGATGGGGGAAAACTCTCCAGGTGAGGTCACCGGCAAAGGAAGAGCTGAACTCACAAATGGAAGCTTCGAGAATGTGCTACCCATTCCCAAAATTTCTGTCAATATTATCCCCATGTATCAAATGACAAACCTTGGAACTGGAAAGAGATTTGTATTCACACATGATGCTTTGGATATATATGACATGAAAACGAATTCCAAGGTTGCTATCAATGAGGTAAATCATCAAGAAAGACTCTACACATTTTCTGAATTTATTGAACCAGATTATGCATTATTGCTTACCCATGCTGATGAAAGTAGTAGGATATGGCACGAAAGGTTCAGGCATTTATATTTCAGATATGTGAAACAACTTAGAAAGAAGGGAATGGTTGATGGTCTACCTAAGATCCACTTATCCAAAGGAATTTGTGAGGGATGTGTTCTTGGAAAACACCCTCAAAAGAAATTTGACAAAGGAAAGGCTCAGAAGGTCTCCTTTCCTTTAAATATGATCCATAGTGATATAATGGGACCTTTTCCGCATCCATCAATCAGTAAATCAAGGTACGCTCTTATTTTTTTTGATGATTTCTCATGATTCACATGGACTTTCTTTCTCATGCAAAAATTAGAGGTCTTTCAACACCTCAAAGATTTAAAAGCCCTTATTGAAACACAGTTAGGAAAGAAGATCAAATCTTTCTGAGTAGATAATGGGGGATATTATGTCAACCATGAGATACATAATATTTTTCTTGAGGTCAGGATTCAGTTGTAGCACATGGTTCCCTATACTCTGTAGAAAAAATGAACTTGTTGAGTGGAAAAATAGATCTCTAAAATAGATGGCATCTTGCATGCTACATGCAAAGTCACTTCCACATAGATTATGGGATGAAGAACTTAATTGTGAAAACTACATCCAAAATAGATCTTCCCATGGATATGTCAAGGATAAGACCCCCTACGAGGCTTGGAGCTGCCTCAAACTGGAAGTGACCCACTTTTGTATATTCAGTTCTCATGCATGGTACTGGATTCCCTCTGACAAGATGAAGGCACTTGATCCATAGAGCATAGACTGTATCTTTGTTGGATACCCCGACAATGTGAATGGATACAAACTAAGTGATCTCTCCTCAGGCCCACTCATAAATGAGCGTAGTGTCCAATTCAAGGAAAGTATCTTGCATGTACCTTAACAGCCGCATGCAGACACTTTTTTTCTTCCACCTAGTCATGCACATGCTGACTCTTCTTCAAATGAGAGTTATGATTCAGAGGATTCAAATGATCCAAATATAGAGTTAGTACAATCAAATGTAGATTCAGTGCATGTATATGTAGATGCAGAGCCTGAGTAGAGGCTCAAGTGGGACAACACTACTCTTCAGGATGCATGAGATCTTGTTGGGGATCCAGCTGATACTAGGAGGACTCGATCTAATTTCGAGTAGCCTCCTCTTGCACTCACTTCCACTGAACCAATGCCACCCATGCATATTTTATTGGTTCAATATTCAGATCCACATTTCTATGGCGAGGCTACTAGAAATCCCTTTTTGGAATTCGTCATGCAGGAGGAGTACAACTCCCTCCTAGAGAACTAGACTTGGGATTTGGTTCCCCTTCCTTCAGGAAAGAAACTTGTTAGGTGTTGATGGGTCTACGGGACCAAGAGCACAATGGATGGACAGGTCAATAGATATATATGGACCATCCCTAGCGATTTGTGCAGGATTCATATTTGGTCTGTCAACTAATGAAGTCTCTTTATGGCCTCAACCAGACCCCGAGGGCATGGTATTCCAATATGGACTGCTACTTGTTGTCACAGAAATTTGTACATTGTAAGTTAGACCCGAATTTTTACATGCTCATGATGGATGATTCACTTCTAGTACTAGTTCTGTATGTTGATGATTTGTTGATCACTAGTTTCTCGACTTCAACGATTGCTGCAGTCAAGAGTATTTTGCATGATAGCTTCTTCATGACGGACATGGGTCAACTACATTTCTTCCTTGGAATCGATATCATTCAAGATGCATCAAGTATCAAATTTTCTCAATCCAAGTATGCATAAGATCTCCTTGAGAGATTTCACATGAAAGACTACAAGTATACCCTGACTCCTTTCTTATCAAGAGTTAGACTTGAGGATGGTGGGGAAACTCCATTGGTGGACAACACACTATAAAATTAGCTAGTGGGGATTTTGTTTTATATCACACACTCTAGACCAGACCTATCCTATGTAGTTGGAGTAGTCTCCAAGTTCATGCAGGAGCCTCATGAGCTACATTGGAAGGTTGAAAAGTGTATCCTTTGATACGTACAGAGAACCATCATCTTTTGGATTCACTTTGTAGTAGAATCTACATTAGACCTCATCGGGTTCAATGATTATGACTGGGATGGGGATAGCATTGATCACATTTCCACATTTTTTTACTCACTCGGTCTTGGTTTCGAGCCTATTTGTTGGTCAAGCAAGAAGTAGGATGTTATTTTTCTATCCTAGGCCGAGGAAGAGTACACATGGGTAGTTAAAATAACCATTTATGTTATGTGGCTACAACATTTTCTCACTGAGTTGGGGATTCAGTTTTATTGGTTTATCATCATCTGGTGTGACAACCATATCACCTTGAAGTTCTACAGAGATCCAGTTCATAGGCATGGGACAAAGCACATTGAGATCCACATGCACTACATATAGGACTTAGTACATGAGGGAATCTTTAACCTGTAGTTCTTTCCTTCAGCATAACAAACTACAAACATCTTCACCAAGACCTTCACTGAGCAGGAGTACCATTATCTGCGTAGCCATCTTGGAGTGAAGGACACAATTTCCTAGCAACTGTCAGTTCTTTTTTTTTCATACATTGTACTTTGAGGGGGGGTTTTCCCATGAGGTTTTCCCTCTTTCCTCATTTATTCCAGTGTTTCTTTTGTATTTGGGTACCTAACATGGCCTCGTTCTTGAGACCCATTCTTTATTTTCACCATAGTGATGTTCAGGGGGGTGTTGGAGATACTTCACACACACCTAGGATTTATTTTTCCTAAGGTTTTCCCTATGTTTACTAGTCATTATCCATTCTCCTATAGTCTAGGGAGAATATTCCTCTAGGAGAATATTCTCTTTAGTTCACACTTCAGTTTGATCAGTTGAGTGGAGTCTAGATGCCACATTGGGATCATCACCATCTAATGCACAATGTCCTTGGGATCATCACCAAACTAGCACATTACTCATGATTCCATGAAATCCTCCTCACTTGAATCTATTTCAGTTAGTTAACTAAAGACTAATAGACTAGTTAAGTCAGACTAGGTAGCAGGTAACTCTCGTAACTTCCTAATAGACTAGACTAGGTGGAAGTTTACTCCCGTAACTATTTGTGTTTGTCCAGATCACTCTGGACCACCACTATGGTGCATTGGTTCTCCTCCAGTGTGCATTAGTTGATTTATACATAGTATATAATGTGTAAATTATCATTCATTCATTTGGTTAATGAGAATTCTTCCATTCTTTCTCTCCTAGTTCTCTTTTCTCATATTTTCTCTACAAACTGTGTATGTCATTTGCTAGCTAGATGTTTTTTCTGTAGGTTCAACACATTTACATTTAAAAAACCCTTGTATAAAGCTAATTTTTTCGATCTCTTTTTTATGCTTTGGATTTAGGAAGATGGAATTATGGGGGGGTTCCTTGTAACTTAATTTCACCTCCTAAATATCTAGATTTGTGTGGTGATGGGGGGTGTTGGAACCTTAGGTTCCGATGGTTCAACACACTTCTCCTAGAATTAGTCACTCAGGTGGTTGACCTACATAGGGAAACAATCAGTCAGTAAATTAATCAAATATTTACATCATTTACTCAAGTAGTATTCGAAAATCATGTCAGTCGGAAAATCGACCAATAGTCGAAGAAAATTGGTCCATGGATCAACCAGCCAAGAGATTGACTATGCTTTGGACATATGGACAGTCAGGTCGAGCAACCTTGACAATCTGACTAGAAATTGTGGATTTTATGGAGTCAACTCTAACCACTAATCATTGTATGTGGACAAGGTATTCCTAATTCCAAGGAATTTGGTTAGATCTTGAGGCTATAAATAGTAGACCCCATGGGTCATTATCATATGATAAATGCCAATGTTGAACATCGTGTGTGTGTTCAGTATTATTTGTGATGTTTTGATCACAATGCGCTATGCTTAAGTGTTGTAACAATGTCTTTATACATCACCTATTTTCTTTGAAGTTTATTCCTCTTTGATTATCTAATTTTTTGTTTATTTGTTTCATATCAGGTTGCACCCAATCATCCTTGAAGCTAAGGTATTCTCTTTAACTTTCAAAAGGTTTCTTTCTGTTGTCCCTAATTTGATTAAAGTATCTAGTATATCCATGTCTATGTCCTTCATCTTTATGTTTTTCCAATCTTTCTTCCTTTTAGAGGTCTTTAGCTTCCTAGCCTTTTTTTCCTTCTTATATCTCTTTTCGGGCTTGGTTCTTGGGAAGTTTGTTGGGAAGCCAGGAATTTTAGTTTGTCCATGATTATGTATTCCTCCCATGGTATCCTGAAAAATTTTATATTGAAATCATCACATACCAACAATTTTATTAGGCCATGGTGGACCGACACCTCTCTTTTTTATGCTTGGGATTTAGGAAGATGGAATTATGGGGGGGTTCCTTGTAACTTAATTTCACCTCCTAAATATCTAGAGTTGTGTGGTGATGGGGGGTGTTAGAACCTCAGGTTCTGATGGTTCAACACACTTCTTCTGGAATTAGTCGCTCAGGTGGTCGACCTACATATGGAAACAATCAGTCAGAAAATTAATAAAATATCTACATCATTTGGTCAAGTAGTATTCGAAAATCATGTCATTTGGAAAATCGACCAACAATCGAAGAAAATTGGTCCATAGATCAACCAACCAAGAAATTGACTATGATTTGGATGTCTGGATGGTCAGGTCGAGCAACCTTGACAAGCTGACTAGAAATTGTTGATTTTATGGAGTCAACTCTAACCACAATCGTTGTATGTGGACAAGGTATTCCTAATTCCAAGGAAGTTGGCTAGATCTTGAGGCTATATATAGCAGACTCGATGGGTCATTATCATATGATAAATGCCAATGTTGAACATGGTGTGTGTGTTCATTATTATTTGTGATGTTTTGATCACAATGTGCTATGCTTAAGTGTTGTAACAATGTCTTTATACATCACCTATTTTCTTTGAAGTTTATTCCTCTTTGATTCTCTACGTTTTTGTTTATTTGTTTCATATCAAGTTGCACCCAATCATCCTTGAAGCTAAGGTATTCTCTTTAAGTTTCAAAAGGTTGCTTTCTGTTTTCCCTTATTTGATTAAAGTATCTAGTATATCCATGTCTATGTCCTTCATCTTTATGTTTTTCCAATCTTTCTTCCTTTTAGAGGTCTCTAGCTTCCTAGCCTTTTTTTCCTTCTTATATCTCTTTTCGGGCTTGGTTCTTGGGAAGTTTGTTGGGAAGCCAAGAATTTTAGTTTGTCCATGACTATATATTCCTCGCATGGTATCCTGACAAATTTTATATTGAAATCATCACATACCAACAATTTTATGAGGCCATGGTGGACCGACACCTCCTCCTTTCCTTTATTAAATTTTGTACTCATTTTGTTAAGTATTGTGGAAAAAATTAAGGGGTGCTCAAGTTTTATTCAAGTATTTGATGTAATATATGCCTAAGTTGGTGCATTAAATTGAAGTGGTATTCATATAGCATAATCAACCTACTCTCATAGGTGGCGTACTTGAGTAGGTTGTATGACACTTCATCTCATGGGTCTAGGAGGATTTCACTTTTACCCCATTTATTTTCTCCTCGGGTTCTTCATAAATAAGGAAGAACAACTTCTTAGCATCTATTATTGGTTTTATTTCATATTTTTCCTAGGGTAAACCCATGGAAAGTGACGATATCCTTCTTATACTAGCTTCATTTACTTGCAACTCTAGCCCTCTAACTTCTATGACATACTTATGATGTTAAGCCCTAATATTGGCTCATTACCCCTTAATTGGGGCATATTAGATTAGTAATGCTATTTTATTTATGTCGGATTTAGGCCATTAGTTGTAATTTAGATTAGTAATGTTATTTTAATTATGTCGGCTTTAGGCCATTATTTGTAATTATACCTCCTAGTCTCCTATATAT
>JASDQU010350940.1:0-12034 GCA_032191745.1 Picea mariana
GTTATTCAAGTCCTATAACTCCTTTGGTACACAATGCAAGTAGAAAAGCCATTGAAGCCTCACAAACTCTTACTGATATCTTTCATGATATGGATCTTATGTGGCAAGAGAAAATGGAAAGGAGACAAGAGAAGTATTTATGTATACAAAGACCTAGATCAATGGTACAATGGCCTGAACAAAATCCTGACATGATTTTTCCATAATCTTATCATATTTACTCAGACTATACCAGTCTATGGTGGAAATTTTTGTATGAAGACAGTGTGTGTTTCCTTCTGAAATTCGGAAGTGTATATACTAATACCAGGTTTAATCCTCATCCCTGGCTCCATACTTGGTGG
Source organism: Picea mariana (assembly GCA_032191745.1). Lineage (NCBI taxonomy): Eukaryota > Viridiplantae > Streptophyta > Pinopsida > Pinales > Pinaceae > Picea > Picea mariana. The sequence goes on from JASDQU010350940.1 coordinate 345, forward strand.
CAAGACTTCGGGATCAACAAGGAAGAAGAAGATCCTAATGTTTTATCCCTGTTCTGTCCTTTACATCAAGTCAGGGATTTAAATTTCCAAGGCCCTAATGATATAGAGATTTTTCATTTGTACCTCCAGAATCATTTCCAGTGGGGAGTCAAGATCAAGACAATGTTACAATGTGCAAATGGCACTCTCTATGTTGCAAGAAAAGTATACACCAAAGCTTGGGATTCTCTACATTATGAATCAAGGTTTAATACTCAGTTTGAAAATGATTAGAAATATATTCAAGTCTTGGTGGCCGACAGTGGTGCCATCCGTTTTCCGTGGGTTGTCGAAATCAACTCAACTGTGTACATAGTGTCCTGTCAAGGAATCTCAGAAACTCGGAGCACTTCTCTGACTTTTGGTGCGGTTTGACCCACATTTCTGACATACCTTTGTCCTTTGTCCTTTATATGTCATATCTAATGGGGGAATCTTGTATGACAACCTCCATCCGATTTTCTTTATGTCATTCAATCAGTGAATCCTGTGTGACAACCCTGTTGAAGTACAATAATGAAAAACATGTGGGCCAAGTAGTAATGAGTAATCCACCACTTCCACTTGCTATAAAAGCAAGGCATGAAACTCATTCGGGCATCCACATTCAGTGTCAGTCTTGAGTCTCTAGCTTCCCTCTCTCTGAATCTTGTGTCATTCTGTCTTAGGTTGTTGTGAAAAGCCTGCGCGATTCTGGCTCGGCCAGCGCGAACCTAAAGTGGCTGCAACAAATAGATTGAGTCAGTCTGTATATGTCTGTGCCTTCTGCACAATAGAGTCTGGTGTCTGTTATCAGAGTGCTCTCTTCACTCATATGTATACCCGATATCCATGTTCGGCTCTGCAATAAAATTATGCTCTGATTTTCTCACATAAAGCTTCCACTCATATATATTGTTTGTCTATTTTCGCACATTACGACTCTGTGTTCATTTACCAGTATCCGCGTTCTCTGTGCGTTGGTATGCGCAAGCTCTGAGTTCACTCTCCTGGTTATTAAGGTTGTCCACAGGCTGGAAAAGAAGCAGCAGTGAAAGTCGTAAGTAAGTCCCGCTAGGTAGGTGGCCGCAAGGGCAGTTGTAGGCTGAAGGCGAGTCTGATAGTTCCAGTGCTCAGTTTCAAATAGAACTGACGGTCCGTGTCCTGATGGAGTTCAGGATGGAGGGGTTCAGGGGAGTAGCATAAGTAAAGCCGTGCACCGGCTGATATTCGTACTGGAGAAAGCAGCGGAGATCTGAAGGTCAATGGCAGAGGGAGATCGCAGATAGACAAACAAAGAATCAGCAAGCTCTATTTTTTGCCGAAGGGAGCCCCTGCATACAAATGGTATCAGAGCCATCAAATTTCCTTCGCCCCCGGGTATGATAACAACACTTTCTTAGTCTGTTATAGCTATTCACAGTTTGGTGTTTCTTGTCTAAGTCTGCGTCAGTCCTATTCTCAGTCTGTTATAGCTATTCGCAGTTTTGCGTTTCTTGTCTAAGTCTGCGTCAGTCCTATTCTATTTTTAAAGCTTCTATCTTTTACCTGGGGAACAGGCCAGCAACTTGTCCTTCGTCCACATTCTAGGACGCCTCTGGTTTTATCAGAGTGACTGGACTTAAAGCCCTCCCTTTCTGTGTAAAATTAGATACAGTATAAATGGAATCCCTACCAAAGTCTATGTCATTTAGAGACATTAAAAGGTCTGAAGAAGAAGAAACAAGTACATCTGGTCAAGATGGTTTAGCTTCTATGTTTTCACTAAGTAAAGATTCAAAGGCTATTACATCAGCTCAGATTAGAGAAACATATGGGTCTACTATAGTATCTTTTCCTGACAAAATATATCAGCACAGTCCATCCTGGCCTAAACTAACAAGACCTCCACCACCTGTAAATTTTTGTGTACATATGCCATTAAGAAATATTGCAAGTCAAATAGGAGATATTCCTTATTCTGTAAAGTGTCCCGATTGTGCTTTGTTAGTTAATCTTTCTACCTTAGATACTTCTGCTTCCAGCTCAAGCCTACAATTTCATCATAAAAATCATAATCCTCGAAATGAGCTACCACCTCCAGCTTCTACGGCTAAAGATGTCTGCCCGCATCCTCAATGTTCAGACATCCCTTTTCCTCATAACAGCCATGTCCTTTGTCTCTTCACAATAGAAACTAACTCCATTCAAGCAAGAAGGCAAGCCTATGTTCCTCCAGATATCTGTACGCCTTCTGAACCAGAAATCAAAAAGTTTCTGAGAATATATAAAGGATGTCCTCATAAAAGTGTTGACGAAGCCTGGATAAAAAATATGCTAAATTGGGATTTGTATACTCATCCCCAGTCTAAATCCTTTGCTCAAAAGACTACTACCCTAGAAAAACATAAGCTAGCAGAGCAATGGAAATCATTTATGAAGCAGAAAAATTTGTATATATCCTTTTTTGAGTGGTATGGCTCTAGACCTTCTCCCAGACCTATGTTGACTCCTTGTAAAGCACCTATTGTAAGTTTTCCCATAGCTTCTTTATCCTTATCAGAAGTTGGACGGATGGTCAACACTCTGAAACAAGCAGACAAAGCAGCCAAGAAAGAAGAAAAAGAAGGAAAAGAAGAATGCAAACTGCAACACCAGCAGTATCATATCCTGATCAATTTAAAAATTCAGGATCTTCATTTCAGACTTTAAACCTTGTTAGATACTGGGTCTGATCTCAATCTGCTAAACAAAAATGTCATCCCAATATCCCTATGGGAAAAATCAAAACTCACAGTCACTGGTTTGGGTAATAACCTAAACAATTTGTCTTTTGCCATTCCTAAAGCCACTCTTTGTTTTTCACAATTTTGTTTACAGTTAAAGTTCTTCCTAGCTGAAATCCATGTTGCCTGTGTCCTGGGAACTCCCTTTCTAGCAGCAGTAACTCCCCATGCGACAACTCAGATTACTCCCCAACAGGCAGGTTATTTTATCACCATTGGGCTAGATAAGATACTCAAACTGCCTTTCATTTCAATCCCTAGATGCACAGACTCCGTTCAGATCAATCTCTTGAAACAACAAAGATTACAGGAACTAAAACAGATTGGTTCTGTTCTCAAAATAGAGGATCAGTTACAAGAGCCACATATTCAGCAAAGAATTCAAGCCAAACCATAGAGTCAAAAACTACTTTTCCTCCCTTTCAGGGGATTATCCTTGAAAATGACTCAAATCATGCAAAGGCCTCTCCTTTATTGATAGATACCGGTAATCAGCTTTCCGGTATTGATAAAAGAGTCCAGTCTGTATCAGAACAATTGAACTAGACTAATACTGCTTTAAGAGGCATGGCTACACAAGTTTATCAATCTCAGCCTTTTGTTCACCCTGAACAACTTGTTGATCTACAGGTGTCTACCAACACTGTAGTTCATTCTGTAAATAAAATTCTTGAGAAAACAGTGACTCTAGATGAAAAAGTTGAGCACACTCTCTAAGAAATCTCCACTAAAGATAAAATTGTTTTTGGAGAATTAGGAGAAGCCTTAACAGCTATCGGTAAAAGTCTTTCAGACATAAAAGAAACACCCAAGAAAAAAGATAAACCGATTCCAGACTCCTTTCTAAGAGCCACTCCTCATATGTCAATAATCTCTCCACCTGTATATAATCCTAATGAGCCTCTCATACAGAAAAGATTCTCTACCCTTTTCCGTCCCGAGTCTTCTTCAAAAACTCCAGACAAAGCCACTAAAGACCCCTTAGCCATGGTCAGTATCAGAAAACCTGCTATGAGTCTATCCCTCCCCATTCATCACGACCAGCTGCTCCTGATCTTATTGGAAAGGGAAAAATTCATGAAGGCTTAGCATATGCTGATGAATGGTACCAAGAATGGAACATTGATAATCTGTCTGTTGGCCAGATCCGACAGGTTATTGACCGCATGTATGTGGCTTATAAAATTATGTGTATGAGAGGGAAAGGGGAGGTTGAAGCCTGTAAGTCAATCATCCAGTGTTTTACTGGATCCCTCAGCAAGTGGTGGGAAATTACTTCATCAACTTTAATGCTCACAAAAATGGAATCTGAAAATCTCAAAGACGAGCAGGGTGATATAGTCTATCATTCTGATGGGACTCCCATGAACAACATGATAGGGGCTTTAACCACTCTCATCTTAGAACATTGGTGTGGCACAGAGATAGAAATCTCTGACAAGCATGAAACTGTTCTCATGAACATGAAATGCCATAAAATGTCTGAATATGAACAGTTTCATAAAGAATGGACTCAAAGGATATTTGAGGTAAAAGATAGCAAAAAATTGTTATGGAAACAAGTTTATCTTGCATCTCTCCCAAGTAGGTTTGTTGAATATTTGAAAATTGAAGATACCTTCTCTCTGCCCTATGAAACTTACACTTGGGGGGAAATTTATGCTATCATTACAAAGGCATTATTAAGTCTCTGCACAAGTATCAAAATGCAGAAATCTGTATCAAAGTCTTCTTATTTGCCTGACCAGAAGTCAGTCTGTGAACAGTATCGCATTTATAACACAGACTTACAGCCTAGGAAAAAGAGAAAATAATATAAGAAAGAAAGGAATGGTAAAGGACATTATAAATAAATTCCCCGAACTCATTTCTTTGAGCCTAAGGACATCTATTTAAAATCTCACAAGGATGAATTAAAGCAGCAGATCACCTGCTGGTTCTGTGGTAAATCTGGCCATACTGTCCAATATTGTCCAGACAATGAGGCAGCCAGAAAAGGAAAAGGAAAATTGTCTGAGCAAAGAGCCAAAGAAATCCGAGAGAAAAGAGCTGCAGAACAATCCAGGCAAGTAAGGTTTCCTTGTAACAGATGTGGCAGCCCTTCCCATGAGACTAATGACTGCCCAGACCATCCATTTCACAGGCCTAATCCAAAAGCCCATCTGCTCAGGGCCTATGAAGACGAGTCCGAACTCCACTCTAAAGAAGAAGACTCTCCAGAAGAATTTATTGTAAATAATTCTTGCAATTGTGTAAATCCTTATCAATGTACTTGTACAAATGATTCTTCTAGTAGTTCTGAGGACAATACTGATCTACCTCCTCTGAAAGAAAAATTAAAAGTTTGCATGCACAGCTTTAAAGGTGATGATGAAGCACAAATGTTGGCTCAAATTAAGAGCCTACCAGAAAGTGAAATGAAGACTGCTCTGCTTGATACTTATATCAAAACTGTTAAAGCAGAGAAAAGGGCCCAAACCTCTGTCCCTAAGAAACAGCCTCTATTCCTAGATGCCTCTTATGAGAAAAATACTAAAACATATCTGAAATGGAACAGAGAGCCGAAAATGCAGGAACTGACTATTTCTAAACTTTCTAAACAACTTTATTCTTTAAGGACAAAAGTAGAGTTGTTAAGAAAAGATGTTGATCAGATGCAACAATCTATTGAAGAAAGTTATCCTATAGACTATTGGGCCAGACAAGAGATCCAGTTGCTAAAGGAAAGAATCAACTCTATTCCTCCACCTTTAGAAGATGCTCCTGATGAAGAAATAGAACTTCCAACAAGGAGTCCAAAAGATCATGTACATGGTCTTTCCAACATGCAAGTATTGCCCATTGTTTGCCAAAATTTTTATGTACAGATTAAGATAGAAATTGAAACAACTATCTTTTCTTTGAAAGCTCTTATTGACACTGGGTCTGACATAAATCTCCTACACAAAGACAAAATTCCTGCAAGATATTGGGAACCCAGTTTTGGTTGTGTTACTGGTCTTGGATGTCAAGATGTCTCCTTCAAGTATGAAGTACCAGTAGCCAATGTGTTGCTAGAAGACTATAGCATTGGTATGCGATCCCACATAGGACAAGCCCCTATGGACTGTATCTTAGGAATGCCATTTTTATCCTTGCTAGCTCCACATGGTTCTTGTATGATTGGAAACATTCCTGAATATTTTCTAACTCTACCAGCTTTCCATCATATTCCTAGCAGACAAATTCAGCTACCCTTTGTCTCTAATCAAACTATGCAGCTAGGATATTTGTCCTGTATGATTATTGTTAAACTCTTTAACAAAGATACTGGCAGAGCTGAAGAACATTTTTATGATGAGAATACTCCATGGCCTATTTTCAAAGCAAATTGGATACCTACTTGGCAGTTAAGGCATAGTGAAGCTATAATTCTGGGTGCTGGTATAGGAAGAAACACTAATCCTACTGTTATACCACCACAACATATTCTAGCACAAATACATCAGCCAATTGTTATTTCTTCCAGGGAAAAATTAATTGAATTGGGAGATCTAACCAGGTTAAGAACCACTGAAACACAGTGGTATGAGGCTCAGATCTTCTCGTGGTGTAGATCTCTTGTTTCACTTTGTTTCCAAATCAACAAAATGAGAGCTCTTTCTGATTGGCCTGAACGAGATCCTGATAATGTTTTACATGGGCTAAATTATGACCAATATAAAACAACCTGGTTCAATGCTTTCTTATGGAAAGGTCGCTTTGAGTTCTTCTATACTCAAATAAAATTTTCACATATGTTTCGTGACTGGGAAGAACCTGAGTGGTTGTTAGAATGGTGGTTGCAGTTTGGCCTTAATCCTGTCAATATCAATCCAAAAGCTACAGAAACAGCAAGCATGTATCCACAATGGAATAAGCAACTGAATACACTTCATGATTTGTATTCCGAAGAAGAATATAAATCAATGTTCATATTGGAAAAGCGTCCATGGATTTTAAGGACTAAATTTATGCTGCAAACAGACGACAATGAGGATCCTGAACTACTCCGCCAAGTCTACACTCAGCACTGGGATCCATATATTTTTAATCATTTCCAAGATAGACCTTATGATTGATCTGAGTCTTGATGGCCGACAGTGGCGCCATCCGTTTTCCGTGGGTTGTCGAAATCAACTCCACTTTGTACATAATGTCCTATTCAGGAATCTCATAAACTCAGAGCACTTCTCCGACTTTTGGTGCGGTTTGACCCACATTTCTGAGATACCTTTGTCCTTTGTCCTATAAGTTTTCATATCTGGCTGGGGAATCTTGCATGACAACCCCATCAGAGTTTATTTACGTCATTCAAACAGGGAATCCTATGTGACCACCCTATTGAAGTACAATAATGACTTTAAATAATGGCCAACAGGTAGGCCCAAGATGATGATTCGTAATGAGTACTCCTCCACTCAAACTAGCTATATAAGCATGATAGGAGGCTCATTCGAGGCATCCGCATTCAGTGTGAGTCTTGAGTCTCTAGCTTCCCTCTCTCTGAAGCTTGTGTCATTCTGTCTTAGGTTGTTGTGAAAAGCCTGCGCGATTCTGGCTCGGCCAGCGCGAACCTAAAGTGGCTGCAACAAATAGATTGAGTCAGTCTGTATATGTCTGTGCCTTCTGCACAATAGAGTCTGGTGTCTGTTATTAGAGTGCTCTCTGCACTCATATGTATACCCGATAGCCGTGTTCGTCTCAATAATATAATTCTCTGAGTTTTCTAAAGACTTTCGCTGATATTCTTTGATGTATTGCTCTACTTTTCTCCCATCTATGTGATCGTTGTGACTTTGTGTTCATTTGCCTGCAAGTTTGTATTATTTCTGCACGGTGAGACCAAACAGGGCCAAGATCCCTCACCAAGGCAGTAAGGTTGTCCAGAGGGCCGAAGACCGAGAGCCACAGTGAAAGCCGAAGTAAGTCCCGCTTAGGCAAGGAGGCCGCTAGGGTAGTGTGGCTGAAGGCGAGATCTCAACCCAGTCGGTTTGCTCAGTTTCATATAAGCTTTGGGTGTGATTCGGGCAGAAGTAATTTGCACCGTGCATTGGCAACTTGTGGAAGATCAATGGCAAAGGGAGACAGCGCATAAAGAAGAGCAAGAGAACCAGCAAGCTTCATTCTCCGTCGGAGGAAGCGCCTGCATACAAATGGTATCAGAGCCATCTCATTTCCTTCGCCCCTGGGTATGATAACAGCACTTCCTCAGTCTGTTATAGCTATTCTCATTGTTAGTTTTGTTTTCTGTAAACCCGTGTCTGTGTCATCCATTTATTGTTTCTAGCTTTTACCTGGGGAATCAGCCAGCAGCTTGTCCTTCGTCCATATTCTAGGACACCTCTGTTTTCATCAGAGTGACTGGACTCAAATCCCTCCCTTTCTGAGTAAAAGTAGACACAATTTAAATGGATTATGTCTGTGTCAGAAGTGTCGAAAATACTGTGCAATCTTCTGCTTCAACATCTGTATCTGCTTCCTATAATATGATGCATTATATGCCCTCCATTGCAAGTTTAGATCCTAGACTTAAAGCCTGTTATTATGGGGCTAGAACGCCAAATTCTCCTAAGTATGGTCTAGGGTATGTCGAGCAATGTGACACAATAATTCCTGAGAGAAGATTCTCCAATCCCATACCAAAATCAATAACTAAACCTGCCATTGAAGAAATTATGAAATATATGACAGTTATGTATGGCTGCCCTAAAGGTCAATTTCCTGAGGATTGGATAAAAGCAATGACAAATTGGGATTTGTTTACTAATCCTGAAGTAGAAGAATTTAACCTCTGTACTCCACAAAAAGAAAAAAAAAATTTAGCCTCAGAATGGAAGGAGTACATGGAGAAGCAAAATTGTTGGGTTTCTTTCTATCATTGGAAGAAATCAAAACAAAATGTAATAGTCCAGGTCATAGGAGAATATTCTGAAACACCTGGACATAAATGGAAAAATATAGATGGCCAAACCGTAGAGTCCAAAACTACTTTTCCTCCCTTTCAGAGGATTATCCTTAAAAATGACTCAAATCATGCAAAGGCCTCTCCTTTATTAATAGATACCGGTAATCAGCTTTTCGGTATTGATAAAAGAGTCCAGTCTGTATCGGAACAACTGAACTGGACTAATACTGCTGTAAGAGGCATGGCTACACAAGTTTATCAACCTCAGCCTTCTGTTCACCCTGAACAACTTGTTGATCTACAGGTGTCCACCAACACTGTAGTTCATTCTGTAAATAAAATTCTTGAGAAAACAGTGACTCTAGATGAAAAAGTTGAGCACCATAAGGTGATACCAGCACTTCCTTAGTCTGTTATAGCTATTCGCATTGTTAGTTTTGTTTTATGTAAACCCGTGTCTGTGTCGTCCATTTATCGTTTCTAGCTTTTACCTGGGGAATCGACCAACAGCTTGTCCTTCATCCATATTCTAGGATGCCTATGGTTTTATCAGAGTGACTGGACTTAAAGCCCTCTCTTTCTGTGTAAAAGTAGATACAGTATAAATGGAATCCCTACCAAAGTCTATGTCATTTAGAGGCATTAAAAGGTCTGAAGAAGAAGAAACAAGTACATCTGGTCAAGATGGTTTAGCTTCTATGTTTTCACTAAGTAAAGATTCAAAGGCCAATACTCTTGTGTTGACAGATGCCTTACACAAAAAAGTGGAACACAGTACTATCAAATGGAAAGACCATACCTTCCCCACTGATTGGGTCATAGATACGCCTAAAGTTCCTATTCAAAAGGCTATTACATCAGCTTAGATCAGAGAAACAGATGGGTCTACTATAGTATCTTTTCTTGACAAAATATATCAGCACAGTGCATCCTGGCCTAAACCAACAAGACCTCCACCACCTGATTTTTGTGTACATATGCCATTAAGAAATATTGCAAGTCAAATAGGAGATATTCCTTATTCTGTAAAGTGTCCCAATTGTGCTTTGTTAGTTAATCTTTCTACCTTAGATACTTCTGCTTCTAGCTCAAGCCTAGAATTTCAGCATAAAAATCATAATCCTCGAAATGAGCTACCACCTCCAACTTCTACGGCTAAAGATGTCTGCCCGCATCCTCAATGTTTAGAAATCCCTTTTCCTCATAAAAACCATGTCCTTTGTCTCTTCACAACAGAAACTAACTCCATTCAAGCAAGAAGGCAAGCCTATGTTCCTCCAGATATCCGTACGCCTTCTGAACCAGAAATCAAAAAGTTTCTGAGAATATATAAAGGATGTCCTCATAAAAGTGTTGACGAAGCCTAGATAAAAAATATGCTAAATTGGGATTTGTATACTCATCCCCAGTCTGAATCCTTTGCTCAAAAGACTACTACCCTAGAAAAACATAAGCTAGTAGAGCAATGGAAAGCATTTATGAAGCAGAATAATTTGTATATATCCTTTTTTGAGTGGTATGCCTCTAGACCTTCTCCCAGACCTATGCTGACTCCTTGTAAAGCACCTATTGTTAGTTTGCCCATAGCTTCTTTATTCTTATCAGAAGTTGGATGGATGGTCAACACTCTGAAACAAGCAGACAAAGAAGCCAGGAAAGAAGAAAAGGAAGGAAAAGAAGAATGCAAACTGCAACACCAGTAGTATCATATCCTGATCCATTTAAAAATTCAGGATCTTCATTTCAAACTTAAAACCTGGTTAGATACTAGGTATGATCTCAATCTGCTAAACAAAAATGTCATCCCAATATCCCTATGGGAAAAATCAGAACTCACAGTCACTGGTTTGGGTAATATCCTAAACAATTTGTCTTTTTCCATTCCTAAAGCCACTCTTTGTTTTTCACAATTTTGTTTACAGTTAAAGTTCTTCCTAGCTGAAATCCCTGTTCCTGTGTCCTAGGAACTCCCTTTTTAGCAGCAGTAACCCCCCATGGGACAACTCAGATTACTCTCCAACAGGCAGGTTATTTGATCACCAATGGGCCAAATAAGATACTCAAACTGCCTTTCATTTCAATCCCTAGATGCACAGACTCCGTTCAGATCAATCTCTTGAAACGACAAAGATTACAGGAACTAAAACAGATTGGTTCTGTTCTCAAAATAGAGGATCAGTTACAACAGCCACATATTCAGCAAAGAATTCAAGCCCTCAAAATGAGTTTATCAAGACAGTTTGTTCTGAGAATCCTACGACATTTTGGAAACAAAAGAAACATGAAGTTTATCTGCCGTATAGAGACGATTATATTGGAACACCATGTAAAAGTAGGGCAATCCCTATGAATGATGAATATCAGCAACTCTGTGCAAAAAAAATTCAAACTTTATTAGAAAGGGGATTGATTAGGAAATCAAACAGTCCATGGAACTGCTATGGTTTCTATGTCAATAAACATTCTGAACAGGTCAGGGGTATACCTAGATTGGTTGTAAATTACAAACCCCTAAATAAAGTATTAGCATATGATACTTATCCCATCCCTAATAAAAGCAGCCTAGTCACCCGCATTGTTGGAGCAAAGATCTTTTCAAAGTTTGACCATAAGTCTAGGTTTTGGCAAGTAGCTATTGCCGAAAAGGATAAATTTAAGACAGCATGCAATGTGCCTGCAGGACACTATGAATGGAATGTTATGCCCTTTGGCTTAAAGAATGCTCCTTCCAAGTTCCAAAGAGTGATGGATGAAGCTCTCAAAGCTTATTTTGACTGGCTGATCGTATATATAAATGATATCCTTATTTTTTCCAAGTCTATTGACTAGCATTTTAAACATTTACAAACCTTTCTAAAGGTCATTCAAAGAGCTGGTTTGGTGCTGTCTGCCAAAAAGATGGAGTTATTTCAGACAGAAATCAAATTCCTTGGTCATATCATTGCTAATGGCCAGATTACTTTGCAGTCACATGCAGTTGA
>JASDQU010350941.1:0-12194 GCA_032191745.1 Picea mariana
ATCTTCCCTTTGACTATCTTCTTGGCGGTAATCTGTGAAGGGAAAACCTACTTTGACTTCTTGAGCCTTAATCCCTTGACTCTTTTCCTTTCAACACCCCAGATTACCTAGGGACGTCTCCCTTGGGATTAGCCACCCTGAATAGAAAGAGCCCCCCATCGAGGTTACAGTGGGTGGGGAGGCTCCTGTTACGCCAGTTTGACTCTTGCCTTCAAGCTACTTAACCTATACTACAAACTGAGCGATAACAGGCTCCATGGAAATACTCTCCATGCAAGCTCAAACCAAACACAAGCTTTTCCTCAAGCTCTCTAGGGTTTTGCTGAAACACTCATGAAGTGCGCCCTCCTTCTCCTCAAGAAATGCGCCCCCCTTCTCTTCTCCAAAACTCACAAGTGAAGAATGAGTCTCCAAAACTCACTTTACCCTCTCTTTAGCCTCTTTGAGCCAACCCTAAAAGATCAATGGCCTAAATTAGATCTAGCCAAGTCTAATCAATGGGTGAGATCTCATCCTAAAATCTCACTAAGGAAACCCACTTTCCTTAGTTGCTTTATGTTTATTAATTCACCCACATTGTGAATTAATTGTCACTTTATGACTTAAGTGACATATTTCACTTTTGACTTAAATCTCCTAAGTCAAAGTGAAATTAGAATCATAAAGTAAAGTATAAGGGTAATAGTCTTCCCCCTTTGTGCTTAGAGACTCATAAGCACATGGGGACCACTTTCCAAGGTACCCAAATCTGAATAGGAATCTCGGTGACCCTAAGGGGATTGAGATAGAAAGTGTAAGAATGATAGATGAACACCCCTATAGGTCAATATTGGAGAAGGAGTAAGGCTTTGAGAATGAGTCTTGTAGATGGAGAATGGTTGCCAAGTATTGTGCACCTGCAACATAGTGTTAAACTTGCCCAGAACAAGACAGTGATAGATATACAAGCCTTAAAACCAAAGGGGATCAAACAAGAATTCTTGTTGTCCCAAATTGCAGTAGTATGTGTTGTCATCCTAATACACACCTACAAACATGGAAAAGTCTCCAATCCATTTGGTGTGTCCTTGGAGGCACAAACCAGAATCCAGACCCACTGTCACTTCAATCTGGATTCCTTTCGTCTAGGCTCACTCCTAGGGAATCCAAGGGAGGTAGACCCTATTAAACTATGTGAAGGTTTTGTTAAATGTTCTAGGAGTTAATTAATTTGTTGATTAGGGAGACCCAACCCAATGACAATCAACCAATGCAATATGCAATCTTTTAATAATCATGACAGACAAACCTTTATTTTATAAACAATTAGACCAGTGCTTAAAGATTATTAAATTCCACTTATTGAACAAATATTCCCAAAAGGTATCTTTACAACTTGAAATAAAAAAATAAATTTATCCACACATTGATTCATAAAATAACTTTACATATAAACAATTACTTCCCAAAGAATTAAAGAATACTTGGATAAAAAATAAAGAATAACGTGTGTTTCCGTCCTTATACATACTTGCAAATGTGAACTAAGTCCGGCTCATTTAGTGTGTCCTTGGAGGCACAATGCTTAGGTTCACAGCCCACGCTGTCACTTTGACCGGAACCTCTTCCGTCTAGGCTCACTCCTAGGGAAGCCAAAGGAGGTAGACCTTAGTTACTAGATGTGTTAAAGTTAAGTTCTAGGAGTTAGTTTTAATTATTTACAAGGTTTAGGGGGACTCTAATCTTAAGATGCACAAGCAGCCAATGCAAGATGCAAGGGTTAGCATGAAAAGCAAGCCTTTTCCCTAGGTCAACTAAGACTAGTGCCTAAAGATTTGGGCAAGGGGTCAACTATGTTAAGGGGTGTTTCGTTACAAGTAGATTACAAGTTACTTACAAGATTACAAAAGAATCAATAAAACCAATGAATATTAGATACAAGTACTTACAAAAGAATTACAAAATATCTATTCACAAATGAGATATCCACAAAGTACTTGATGCAAGATTTACAAATAAAGAATATCTAAGATACAACAAGCAAAGCTAACCACGTTTTACTTACATGTGTGCAGGATATCAAAAGACTAAAGCATCACATCATATCACCACATTTATGAGATCATCATCAACACATTATATCATCAACACATTCCAAAGATTTAAAAGATTTAAGCACAACTGTTATAAAGATTATTGAAGATGATCCACACTCTTAGTTGTTAAACCCACAAGTAGTTTATTAGGTTTGGTCCAGGGTTTAATTATTAGGCTTTCTTAAGATTTATCAAATTTTATTAAAGCTTTCACCAAAGCCTCCTCCTCCTATTGCCAAATAACTGCTGGATGCTCAATAAGTGTTGCCACCCTAGCTTCACAGGTCAGCCCAAAACAAGAGTACTTCTTGGAGAGGACACACACCTGGTGCGCCACAAGACAGTCCCCTGCCACTACCTGAGGTGTGTATAAAGGCGACAACACACCCTATTGTCAAGACTTGATTACTGGAATACCATACCTCAAACAAAGTTGTTACAAAATCTATAACTGAAGAAAATATGTCTAGAGTATGTATTTGAAGCTAGAAAAATAAAGAAATAATTTTACCATTGAATTACATTCTTTTTTATGAAAAATACATCTTATATTAACAAGTAGATATTTACAAAGCTGAAAATAAAAGTGGAAGGATTATACAGTGGAATCTTATATCCTCTTGCTCAGCACTTATATCCTCTATTTTTGGGGTATGTATGCAATTGTATACCAAAGGTTATAATTGAATAACCTGTGCATAACTGGTCAAGATAGCCCAGTTTGAGTCCAAACTATCTATAAGAATTCAGTAACGGAGATCCAAATGTGAACTGTGCTCCTTGCTGGCGGAATCTGTGTATTGCTAGAAGCAGAAATGGCTTGGTGGCAGATGTATACATAAGGGTCAAACTGTCTCCAGGACTCTATTGGGATTTCTGGAAATTAGAGAATACCAAAAATTCCTGACAGTGCCTCATAAGACACTTTGTAGTTGTTCTCTCCGGAAATTAGAGAATACCAAAAACTCCTGACATTGCCTCATAAGACACACTCTGTAGTTGTTCTTTCTTTTTCTTAATCTGAAACACTTCAAACATGTCTGTACGAATGCATTATTGTTTGAGAGGAAGTTCCTCATTGAAAAGTCATCTACACTTGTTCTAATGGGAAAATTACCTGGGTTTTTTGTATTTGTACAGTTGGAAAAACATACAAGTTCTGATGATCATCCATTTCATAAATTCAGCACAGGTAAGTGGTGTTTGAGAGCAGTACAGATTTCAGTCGTAGCTGAAGTATGACTGGTCTTACTTTCCTTAAGAAGAAGGCATGAAAGAATCTGTGCATTATATTTCTGGAGTAATCGAAATTGAACATTATGGCACACACTGTTTATGCATTTTTCTGTACCGGATATGAAACTGTTCATTTGAAATTATTTTGACATGTTGTTTCTCTAAATATGCTTAGGTGATGGGAATATTTTACATTTATTGGTGATACATCTGATTGTAAACAATTACATTCAGTAACAAACGCTTTCCTTTGATGAATGACCAAAATCCAGCAGCCATATGTATAAAATTTTCTGACTTGGTTATAGTCAATATGTGCATATGCAACATCTCAGCTAGGGGAATGCCTAAGGATCAACTTTTCTGACTTGAATAATACACGTCCTGCAACAAGGATCCTAGAGATCACTTTAATACTTCCAGCTAGGGTAATGCCCCTATTAATTCAATTTCCAGTCTTATTCTCTACATTAGAGAAGATCCAATCCTGCATATTCTTTAGAGAGACATTTAGACCAAAGGTGATCCCCAAATATCTAACTATGGTCCTGTTATCACTTGAAACTGGAAGGGATCAAATGAAATTACATAGGGAAAGTGCTAATGTCACGTCGCACAATCCCTTTCACTTTGGTCCAGTGCTTGCTAGCTACATGGAGTGATCCCTATTGATCTGAGGCAAAAACTATTCAACTGTACCCTGAAAAGTACTTCAAATCCGAGAGATATACTTGCTGAAATATTAAAAAACAACTCAGATTTCTCCAATTAAGTGCTTGATAACAGCACAATTCAAAATTACACTTAGGAATGTATAATTAGAGTTAATCCCATGTAAATCTGCAATGATGCATTTCAGATATGCAATAAAAAGTTGCAGATCTGCAAGTACAGTCCTCAAAATCCGTGAATAAACTTGTTAATTTTACTTGTTTTTCCGACCGGTACCTTAAATCCAATGGTCATGGAGTCAAAGAAATCAAAGAAAAAATTGAGTGGGCATGTGATATACTTGTTAACTGTCCAGAAGGTATTGTTGCCACCTTATACACACCTGGAAGACGTGGAAGAAATCTTCAATCCACTCGGTGTGTCCTTGGGGGCATGTGAGAGTTAAGGTGTTGTCACCTAATCCTCAACTCCTCCGTCTAGGCTAACTCCTAGCGAAGCCAAGGGGGGTAATCCCCAACAAATATACTAAGGCTTGAACTAAACTAAGTGCAAGAAATAAATCTAGGAGTTTATTATTCTTTCAACAATCAATCATAAATTGAAAATACACAAATCAACTATTCATCCACGATATATATATCAAGCATGTACTTGCATAAAAGGATACTTAGACACAGTTGTTAGATGCAAGTAAAATTAAATTGCTTCAAAAAAATAACTAAAATGTAAAGTGAAGCATATGGCTTTGCTGAGTGTAGATATAAGACCAGTGCCTTAAAGGTAATTGTGAGCAATGTAGTTCGTGTGTTTTATTAGGGTAAATTGATGTTGAGTTAATGAGATTGTTTGGCCTCCTTGGAGGTTAGCTCTTTGTTTGGAAACTTGCGGAGAGTATACCGAAATCCAATGGTCTCACTAGTAAACTCACTCAAAGCATTGGATGTCCAAAACGGGTGGGAAGCCAGGTCCCGAGAGGGCCCGCCTTACTTTGTACGTCACTTTAAGGCGTTTTCCCGCACATTAAGCTAACTACTTTAGAGATTTCCCTAATTAATCTATCACCACTGACCAGCTCAGCGTGTATGAACTTACTCCCAGCAGATCGAGACTAGCTCGCAACTAGAAGGGTCAGGAACCGCACTGAGAGTTGAGAGGAAATGTTTATTTTAAACAAGAAACAAAATTGCGAAAATTGAAATGTTATGCTAATTACTAATCTGCATTGACCAGGCCTCTTGCGAGAAGATGAGGGGATGGTTTATTTGCCAAATTTGAAAAATTGCAAGAAATAAAGATAACTAGCAATTAAAGATTACTTGATTTGCAGAAAAAGAAAATTTAACTAAATTTGTAGTGTAGTGCTTTGAAACTTATGAAATTTGATTCCTTATACTTGATCCTTAGATTATGATATGGATTTAGACTTTAAGCAAAAAGGAAACTATGCATGAAACTGAAACAAACACCACCACACCGGTTCCCCCCTTAGGGGGAAAAGAAAAGAGTGAAGCCTCCTTAGCTTCACTTATTTTATTGATATGATTTACAATTTGCCTTTATTTTCTGGGAGACTTGTGAGTGTTATAACTTTGGGCTCTGTTATCGCATAGTTTGTACCTAGGATAAAGGGCTCTAAGATAGAAGGCCAAACTGGCGTAATAGGAAAAAATCCCACCCAATGTCACCACAATGGGATGGTTCTTTCTCTTTAGGGAGGTTAGGCCTAGGGGAGACGTCCCCGGTGACCTGGGGTTTTGAAGAGGCAAAAAAGACTAATAAGACCAAGGTAAGGTTTACCCCTTCACAAGTCACCACCCAAACAGATAGTCCGGCGAAAAGCCAATAATGAAATAAAACCCCCAAAGAAGTGTACCTGCCTGGAACAAAGCAACAACAAATTGATATGTGCAAGCTATTCAATGGGTTAGTACTTCATAAGACTATCTGATAAATATATAAGCAATATGGCAATAAATGTTGACGAAGTCAATGTTGATCAATAGCAATGAAAAGTTATAACACTTCACCAATAAATATTAGAACAATGTAGCATTCAATGTAACCAATCAACACCTTATTCAATTAATTCTTAAACCATCATTCAATTGCTCTTAAAACAAAATGTTGCTGCATTAAAGATGAAATAAGCAATGATGACGTCAACAACTAGGGTTAGAGTAGCTAGGGTTTGAAATTCAAAGAGTTTTGAGAGTGTTGTGATCAATGTTTCACTTCAACGTTAGAGGACTTTAGATCAGTGGCTTAGGGTTTAATGGAGTCAAAAGTGAAGGACGCAAGAGTTGAAGGATGGCAAAGATTTCAAGGACTAGAGGGAAGAGTTTTGAGGTGTTGCTAAGGCAAGGCCTCAAAATCAAAACCCTAGGGGAGAGAGGCTCACTCTGGTGTTGATACAGCAAGGCCTCGTGCTCTCTCCTCCTTCCTAGCAAAACGGCTAGCTCAAGAATAAAGTATATAACCAAAATAAGAGGGTTTGATGAGATAAGGTGTTGCTACAGCAAGACCTTTCAGCAAACTCTAGAAAGAGTATGGCCCTAGTGTAGTAAACCTAGGCCAGGGACGTCTCACTCTTCTTGGCTTCAAAATAGTACGACAAGCAAAGAGGAAGAGGAAATAGGAGTGTAGCTATGGCTAGGCTCTTTCTTTCCTCTTCAATGGCTAAAGATTTCTCTATCAGGGGACATGAGACAATAACCTACTTGTGTGCTTGTCCCCTAGGGTTTTGATTAAGCAATATTCATAAACATATGCAAGAAATTAAACTACAACCATTCAATCAAGGATTTTTGCAGAAAAATACTTACAATTCACCAAGAAATAACCATGCAAACCCTAGTTGTAACACCTTCCTTCAAGAGAAACACTATAGAATGCCAAAAATGTCTTCCTTCAACAAGTGCGCCTCACTTAATCAGCCAAATACCCAAGATAGGGTGCAAATTTCAAACCTCCTTATGGAGTGAATGAGTGATGATGATAAAATGAGAGTCAAAATCCCTCATTTATACAAAACCTTGACCTAATTTTACATTTTAGGTCAGGCAAAAAGGTCGACAAGGCCATAATATCAAATCATATTGTTTTTACATTAAATTGTCAAATCTAAACCCTAATCAAGCAAAAAGGTAAGACGTCACCCCTTTCTAGGGTGACGTTATCCCTTGTTAGGGCAAGTGAAGCCTCCTAAAGCAAGACGTTAGCCCTTTTTGGGCTCCTCCAAGCTGCCACACGTGCCAACTGCCCTGTCCATCTGCCAACACGCTCATGATGACGTCATAAGCTTCTTGGTGATGTCCTAGGCCATCTAGAACTAACGTTCCACTGAAAATGGGTCAATCCCCCTTGGTCCAGTTGTGTCGGGGTGCCTCTGGTGGAACGTCCTCTTCTTCTCCGGTGCAGAGTCTCTAATCAACCTCTGTCCTGTCTCTGCCCCCTAATAAGGTCTCAACATCCATCTGGTGTGCTCTTCAACCCCATGGAGGTTCGAATTGATCATCTCCCCATGTGTACCGGTCCAAATGGTACCTGTCCGTCGGGCATGATCCTGCACATCAAAGGCTACGCCCTCCATGGGCTCATCAGTCACAGGGATCATAGCAATGTCAATCACATCTCATCATCAATATTATTAAACATATGCACAAAATCCCTAATACATCAATCAATAGCTCAAAGACGTTACACAAGCCTGCAATACAAGTCTGAAGAAAGAGACAAGGCATCCTATTGGGCTAGTGTCCACAGGAAAAGGAAAGTTCCCGAAAAGACCTCATCCAAGCCATGTAAGTGGGTGATGTGGTCAGGGGACGTCCAAGCATGTGGGTGCAGTGAAGGCCAAGGATGCAAAAGTGTTACCTGTGGGTGCTTTTGTAGAAGGCGAGCCGTACCTGTCACAGATGCATTTTTTCCAAGCCCATTCTTGCCTTTATTCTTTTTATTCTTTTATTCTTTTTTGCTTTTTTATTCAAGAGCTAATCAGGGGACACTGCCTTGGCATGGTGACCAGAGTTGACAGTGTTACCCGCAAGTACTTTCACAGAGATGAGAAGGCTGGCTCGTGATGAGACCCCCTTTCCCTTGGCCATGCAACCAAGAGTCACTGCCCTGGCATGGTAACCAGCTGGTGGCAATGTAATACTGCTAGGTACCCATGGTCCTAATAGACTGGCTCGTGATGAGACCCCCTATCCTCTGATTAGGTCTTGTTATGTTATTTTTTCGGGTCCCTCTTGTTTCTTGCTGAGAAGCCTTTTATTTCTTTCTCGGGGATCCCTGGGCGAAGCATCTCGAGGTTTTATTCTTAGGCTTTTATCTTTTACCAACTTGATTTTACCTTCTGGGCCTTTAGCCCCTTCTTCCCACGAGGTAAGGTGTAGTCCTGAAAATAGGTCAACCCAATGCCCAGACAAGGGGAATGGTATAAGTG
The DNA here is from genome assembly GCA_032191745.1 of Picea mariana. Taxonomy (NCBI): domain Eukaryota; kingdom Viridiplantae; phylum Streptophyta; class Pinopsida; order Pinales; family Pinaceae; genus Picea; species Picea mariana. The sequence goes on from JASDQU010350941.1 coordinate 8,428, forward strand.
AGTGGGAAGTAAGATGAAGAAGTGGTGCTATGATGGGAGCGGGCGATGGATTTTCAGAAATCCCCCTAGTGGAAAACCAAAACCTACAGATACAGGCTTGTTAGGGCACCCTTTCAATCCCCCCAAACATGGTCAAGTGGGAAAATGTAAGATCCAAGCAGTCGTTAGAAATAAAAGGAATCAGATGCATATATTTAAAGGTTTTAACGATCAAATGCGACACATACCATGATACCTGGACTAATTACCTCATGAAGCAAGAACCTCTTTTGATGTAGGACCAAACCGATGGTGATGGACGCTGCTACTGCTGACAAGATAAAGACGATGGAAGAAGAAAAGGTGGGCCCTCCAGGGCCATGCTCAGGTTAATCCTGCTCTCGGTACTCCATGTCTAGTACCTGTGGGCCTCGAGACATGATCTCCTAGTTATCCTTGAAAAGTAGGGATAATATCTGGCTCCAACTTGGGGACGTGCTCAGCGTAGAGCGCATGAGAATCTCAGCATCTCTGACATAACCTGCAGACCTGCTTGATCTCGAAAGAAGCATTAGTAACAAAATTTGGGGTGGTAATGCCACCCAAGCATACATATAGACATATATATATAGACTGAAACAAATCAATCAATAGATGTAAATGTGAAAGCAAACTAACATGCAATGCAAATGGTATAATACATGGATGCAAAAATGCCTACTTACCTGTACTTACCTGTGAAGTCGGGTTCCCCCACCCTGGTGGGGTTTGAGGAGGTGCCCACTGATCAGTAATGGGCACCTTCTTCCTTCCAAAGTGGATAAATAGTAGGAGTCATCCACTGATTCTTTTCGAACTTTGAAAGGTCTGAGCCACGATTGAGTGCTTCCTTTGACATTAGTTGGCTCTCCCCTTTGGGTGTCCCACATCCATACTACGTCTCCCTCCTTGTATTTCTTGATCTTATACTTGGTTGTTCCTTGGACAACCCTGGTGTACTGTGTAGAGGGAGGAGGGTGGGCTTCTGCTGTAAATACTTTTTCATGGGACGGATGAATCTGTACGTCATCTTTTGGTCTTTTCAGCATCTTCATGGTCCCGATTTCTTTGTCTTTAAATTCATTCAGGAGTTGTTGGTACTCTTCCCTTTTGGGCCATTTGATCTGATCAAAATCCTTCTCTGTAGCAAAAGGCATATCCTCAGGAGAATATTCATGAAGGGTTTGTATGATCTTATCATGTGCCTTGTCACTTTTGACTGGGAGATTAACTTCTTGCACATGGGTCTCAGTTACTGGCTCATCAAGGAGACGACCGATTGTTCCATTTTTCAGAGGGAATTCTATAAAAGAGAGGTCCATCTCAAGGGTACCGCACAACATTGATGCAAATTCCCTGGACAACAACATCCCCCACACATCTGGGACGTCTACTATCACGACGTCTACTATGCGCCCTCCTCATTGGGATCTCCACCCAAACTTGTATAAAGCAAAGCGTTCTCTCCTATTGTTAGCTAGTTGGAGCTTGAGAAGAATCGCTTATTGTATCATTCTTATTGTAATACTCTTTCATATTGGAATAAAAGGAAGACTTTGGAGGTCAAATTGATGGATTGTCCAAATGTGTGGATGCTTGTAAATGAGGTGATGTTGTTTCATGATTTATGCTATTATATTGTGGTTTAAATTGGCCTTGTAGAAGTATTGTTACTTACTTGGATAGGAATACTAAGCTTGCTTGATTAGTAATCCTTTTGTTTATCTATTAGTAAGGTTTTCAATTGCAATTTTGTTTTGCTTAACTAATTGTGTATTGGAGTCTTGCTTGTAGGTGGCACCTTTTCTAACCCTTTATTGTGCAAGGATTTTGAAGTAATTGATACTCTACTTGGAGATTAGGAGAATCTAGATTGATGCTTCTACTTCTTCAAGATGCTTGAAGAAGATCCCTCTTCACTTCACCAAAGAAGGACCCCATAGCCCAAAGATATTCCAAGCATAAGCTTGCTCTCTCCTCCTCTCTATTTTATTTCTAAAGAAAATCGTTTGATTACTTCTCTTGCATGTCATCTAGAATCGATTTCAAAGGTTAATCTTATTATCTAATGTTGCATGCATGAGTCTTAGAACTAGTTTAAATTATTTCTTATTCAAAGGATAGATTTAAGTAGTTTTGTGGCACTTTTCCTTAAATTCACAAAAATTTTAAGGTAGAAAGTTGCTCTAAGTTTGCATTTGTAGATCTAACTATTTAGGAGTTTTAGCTTTCTGTTTTAGGACAACAAACAAAAAACTCTAAAAGAGCCTAGCTTAGTTTCATTTAAAGCCTAAAAAATGTCCTTTAATTTTTGCATTTTTCATAAGAAAAGTTTTCAGAAAATTTTTGCTAAAGTATTTGCCTTTCATGTTAGTTGCTTAAAGAGTTTGCCATCATTTTCTAATCCTTCTCTTTGCTGGTTTTTAGCAGGACCATCATAAAACAAGGGGAAGCTCTGGCGAAATCAAAGCCAAAGTGAAGAAAATCTAGCCTAAGTTGGAACCCTTGAAGACCAAGACCTTCAGAACCCCTTGTAATCATTTTCTTAAGTTTGATCCAATTACTCAAGGATCCAAAGGTCCTAAAAAGAGAAAAGGAGAACTTAGTTTCTCGGTTGTAATAGGAAGCAATAAAAGCGGGCCTCATAGTGCTCAGTTTCGGCCTCCCTTTAGGGGATTGGCAGTGTGGTGCTTTGTGTTCAAGTTTTGGCTTCTTTCTTTTCTCTTTTTAGCATAAGTTAAAGTAACTAGTGAATATATCTTAATCACAACACTTAGATTAGATTTTAATTTGGAAAGTAACATTTAATTGTTAGATTGTTTTTTTTTTTTTTGCAATTTCAAGTTGGCAATAAACCATCCCCTCAGCTCCTCGAAAGAGGCCTGGTCAGTGTGGATTAGTAATTAGTCTCACATTTCAATTCAGTCATTTATTTTCTTGTTATAAAATAAACAAATTCCCCTCAGCTCACAGTGCGGTTCCTGACCCTTCCAGTGGCGAGCTAGTCTTGATTTGCTGGAAGTAAGTTTCATACACGCTGTGCTGGTCAGTGGTTGACAGTTTAAATAGGCTTACTCCTAGGGAAGCCAAGGGGGGTAGACCCTAGTTACTAGGTATGATTTAACTTTGAAGTTCTAGGAGTTGGTTTTAATTTGTTAAATGGTTAAGGGGGGAACTAACCTATGATGCTAAGGCAGAAAATGCAAAGTGCAAGATTAATTATGACAAGCAAGCCCTTCCCTAAGTCAACTAAGACTAGTGCCTAAATGTTGGGCAAGGGGTCAACTAAGTTTTGAGGGGGTTTAATTACAAAAAGATTACAAGTAAAAAGATATTAAAACTATCCCACAAATAAAGATACAATTACTTGCACAAAGAATAAGAAAAGATACAAGGATACAAGATATACACAAGATACAAATGAACAAGATTAAAGGTGCCAAAGTGTGAGACTTAAGAGATATCAAAGTTAAGATCAATCACATAAGGCCAAGCATGCCCCAATAGCACTTACTCTATTGGACTACTTTTCAATGGCAACCACTAAAGCACTCAAGATTCAACAAGATGATGTCTCCCAAATGGGATACTCAACTTCTTCTTGAATCACACCACAAGAGCATAAAATAAAGATGTAAATACTTGGAAACTTAATGCTCAAGAAATAAAACACTTAGATATTCAAACCACAAGATTGCATGAAAGATTGATGAAAATAAAAGTACTTGCAAGATAGACTTCTAAACAAT
>JASDQU010350942.1:0-12212 GCA_032191745.1 Picea mariana
AAGAGAGATTTACAAGAAAAGACTTTGGAGTGGGTAGATTTTTTTAAAGAGACAAATTTGTAGAGGAGAAATTTTAGGCATGCGATTTTATTCTATTCATTATCTCAATCTTTACCCTATTTGATTCAAACAATTTCAGTGCATTCTTAAAAAAATAAAGGATTTCATAGTTACATTCAGTGTTGGAAGCCCTAGCTTCCTTGTTTATCTTGGTTTTCCTCTCTCTATATTTCACAACTAGATTTTTTTTTAAACAATATATTTTTATAGGGTTTCTTTACTTGTAAATGGGGCTTTTGGTATCCATTGTAATGAGATCACTCATTTCATTGGATCCCAAACCCTGTTATTGCCAATCTTCTTTTTAAAAAATGCTTATGTAGTTCACAGTGTGCATTGTACATGAGTAACACACTAGTGTGCATGTTCCTTTTAATAGCACCTCAGAGTTTAAAATGAAAATAAACATGTTTTTGCTATTGAAAGCATCATTTGTTCACAGGTTTGGTGGTGCACAATAAACAATAATGAGGCACCAATGATTCTATCAATTTATAGAGCATCACAAGAATATAGCAATTTGTAAACAAAATGTTTTCAAACTTGTAAGAGAACAATGATCATACATCGATGCATATACATATTATTAATGCACCAATGTACATTATTTTACTATACACACCAAAATCTTATTTTGTAAAACATATTTCGTAATTTTTATATCTAACGATTCTTTCCTTTTTTATAGAAGATGGCCAATAGAAGTTCAAGGAAAATAACTTAATGTAATGAGTTTGATGATAGCTCATCCCAACAAGAGAACAAGGCAAGTCATTTAAGTTCTATATAAAATTTAATATATCTAAATTATCTCTAGGTTTAAATTAATGATGTGTGTTGGTTAAGGCATGTCATGCAAATTCCAAGGGACAGACAAAGGAAAAACCAATAAATGCTAGTGGGGATGTTCAAAAATGTGTACAAGGAGATGGTAAAAGAAAATAACATAATTTCATTGCAAGAGGAGCCATCCCAACGATTACGCATAAGATATATGTAATCATTCATTTATACTTTTATGTATATTGAATTTGATTATCATATGAAATACTAATTTTCAATTGTTTTGTTGTAGAAAAGGAAAAAAATTGAAACCCATTCAACACATAAGACAAATGAAAAGGAATAAAAGGGTTGATTACAAAGTTTGTTTGATTCGGATTATTTTTGGAACGAAATGAAAGTAGATATATTACAATGAAATGCTCATGAAAATTGCCAGAAATAGAGAAATACATCAATAATTGTTTTCTATTAATGAAAGAATTGTAAAGAGACTATAAAAATATAGAGTGCAAGACTCACTAGAATGGTGGTAGCTTTATCTCTGAGAAGAGATGTTACGACTATGCTCATTTGAAAGAAGATGATTACAATGAGCATCTGAAGGCCTTTTTATGATAAAAATGAATGCTAAAATGATGCAACACCCCCTGCCTCAGCAGGTTCTGCACGACCTCTCAGTCTTAGGATCGTTCTAAACCTTTCCCGAAGTCAAATTGACTCTTCGATTTTATCCACAGGGAATATCTCACACACACAAGGGTGTATCCACAGGTCCTTATGAGTTATGCCTGCATGATCAAACACAGGGCGCTAACTCTACACACCTGATCAACAAATATGATCGAGACTTTTACCGAAAAAGGAATTTTGGATTTCACGACATTGCGAATACTGATATAAGTTCCTTGACTCTTCAACCTCCAAAACCCGAAATATCAACGAAGGCTAACTCCTTCAATGCATCGAAAACATGCCACTTGTTCCCACTAATTTTGGCTTTTCGGGACTTGAGCCAACAACCAACAGTCGTTCCTCTTCCCTTATGATTCCCCCAATTCTGAAATTTCTCCTTTGACGAGATCGACGGTTGAGAGCCTACCTCGATCCAACGACTCACGTTATTTCAGGATTTTCACCGAACCTTGACCACTCCTTTGACTTTCGCCGCACGTATCCTCTGACTGATACTTGGGACCCACCTTTTGATGTTTCTCTCTTCGTGATTTCGGGAGTTGTGTTGACCATGAAATTCTACCTCTTGAGTCCCCAAACCCCGAAACCCAATTGGGGCCCAATGGCTATTGTCCCTCAACCTTTCAGGAATTTTTCCTTTCGCTCTTTGGGATTTTGCGACTCTCAAAAAACCACGGCAGAGAGTTTCCTTATCTTTCGAAACTCCGATTCCTGAATTCCCGAAGCCTCACCTCCCACATGATCTACGACTGAGATCTTACTCGATCTGACGACTCTGGATCTTTCGGGATTTTGTGAAACTGGGATTTTGAAAATCTCGATTCCAAAATCATAGCCTCCTCTACTTCCTGAACCCTGGAATGTCAAAATGGCGAAATGGGCTCAACAACGATTAGTCCCTGACCAAATCTCGGTCCATGTGACTACTTCCTCCGTGACCACAACCCTGCTCCAAAGACATGTCGCGTTTCATGACTTCGGGGTTTTCAACGCAAAGTGCCTCGACTCCTTGTCATCGGAATTACCGAAATGCCGAACCCCGAAATGCCGAAATGTCGAAATTCCACTCCAAAGGGGAATCAACGGCTCCTATTGCTTCTCATCCAATGATCGCTACTCCTCCTAAGCTCCTGAATGCTAAAAGACACTCAGCCTTAACCTTCTCATAGATATGTGATATCCAACGATCCATGGGATTTCACACTTCTCCACAAAGCATCTCCACCATCCGTTTCTTCTCTTCTGTGCGACTTCCAAAGATTAAACTCCGTGCGTCTTCACTCGATCCATGGTTGTCGAATATCAATGCTAGATTTGATGGCCCAAATCTAATCTTCTGCGCTCTCTCCTCCTATTGTCTGGATGTGAAACTCGATGGTCCAAATCTCGTCTCTCCAGCTGATCTAACGACAGTTGTTCCCCTCCTTAGCTTGAGAACTTCCTCCCTCCCCTTGGGAGATTTTATTTCTCCAAAAGACCTCGGCCTTTATCTCTGCTACGAAGCCTGTAACCTTGGCTCCCGCTTGTATTCTAAGAGGCATTCCTCCTCCTGAGCTTTATTTCTGTGAACCTCAAAGGTTCCTTCAAACTCTGCAACCTCTTGCAGGACCTTTGCATGAAATGGTGCTATCTCTTCTGAGATTTGAGTGTGGCTCTGACCTCGAAGTGTCTCTATCCCTTTTTCTCCTTGAAGGGATGTAAGTGCCCTCTGGAAACTTCCTGCTCAAGCACGCTTTGTTGAGCCTACAGAGTGTTCAGTAACCCTGTGAGTGTCTCCTCCTGTGACACTTCTCTTCTCTCTGAACTCAAACAAGAGTTCCTTCTGTTCACACTTGTACCAACTCAATGCCCACCTGGCAGAGTTCTTCAGAATCCTCAGTGACTCTGTCTTCTCACCAAACTTGAAATAGAGTTATCCTCAATGCATCCTATGCATTTGCTCAATGCCCTCCTGACAGAGCCTTTACAGAATTCTCAACAATTCTGCTTCTCCTCTCTGTGCTCTCCTCTGCATAGTTTCTCCTTCAAGGTGTTCAACAACCTTGAGGCTTCCTCCTTGAGTCAATGAATTTAGCTAGTGCACCCTCCTGGCATGTCTTTGTCTGAAATTCCACAGAATTCAGAAGTGCACTCCTGCACTGGTTTTTCAGAGACCGCAGTGCTTTGTCATGCACTCTTGCATGAAACCACAAAGAATCCAAACTTGAAATCAAAGAACTCTCAGATAGGAAAACCTATATATCCCTACAAATGCACATCTAACATACATCTACAACATATTGTCAACACATAAAGACATTCATTCATGAACTCACAAACACATGAACAACAACATGTAGGAAAAACTGCTATGATTGTATTAATATGAAATGCCTCTTTACAATGTTAGCTCGGACTAGAACAGAGTCACAACTTCCTCTCTTCTCTCTATTCTTTTTGTTCTTCTCTACCAACTAATGCCTACAGATACAAAGGATATTTTTATAAAAAGGGGGCTCCTCGAGCGCTTCCCTCCATCCTCACCAACTCTCATTAATTACAATGAATTACATTGAATGGGCCATCTAATCCGAATTGAATCTAGATCCCCATAAACCTGTCAGCCATTAAGGCCACACTAACTAGAGCATGCTCAAAGGCATGGTTTCGGCTCTACCAGCCTTACAAACATTTAATACATTAAATTCAAATTTGAAATTTGAAAGTGAGAGGGATGCACCTCTCCTCTCCATTAAACGTGTGCTAGGTGTGCTGGTTGGCTGGCGCTTGATGACGTGGAGTGATGCTCCTGCATCATACTCCTGAGCTGCAAAAAAAATCATGAGCTCCTGCTCATGAGCTTCCTAGCACCACTGTTGAAATCCACCTGGATCCCAAACAGTTCTTTGGAGTTGTCCATCCGCTCCATCGCTTCACTGCTGCTGTTGTTTCTGCTGCCCTGTTGCTATGGCAGGTTCTCCTCTACTCAGCTTCCATTTGCTGACCGCTTCTGCTGATCTGATCATCAGCCTTTTGATCTCCTCAATCTCCTCGTCTAGTTTCTCCCATGGATGGATTTCCTTTTGCAGCATTCTTCGCTGCACTTCTTCCCTGCAAATGGGTAGATCATCCCGATCCCCCAGACTATCTTCTTCCTCTGTGGCCTCAACTTGCCACCCTGCTACAAAATTAATCTCTGTAGTCTTATCTTCTTGACTGATCTTTTGTTTAGTCATCTTCTCTGACAGACTCGCTTCTACCATTTCCCCTTATGCTGGTTGAATTCCATCTTCCTCCAGTTTCTCCTTAGACTAGAATTCCCCTTCATCTTCTGTTGCACACCTCGGCACTGCAGTTATCATCTGTTCAGCTCCCTGGCTGAAAGTTATGAGCGATTCCTCAAAATTATCCTCTGCTAACATCTTCATGACTGTCTTCTCATGGAAGCCATATACTGGCTTTGGATTGTTCAACCAATCCTCCATCATCTCTAACTCCATTTCCCATGAAGTGAGCATCTTATTTGCATGCTCCTCTTCTGTTGTCAGCTTCAGTGTTGCAGGTGTCTTTGTTTCAGCTACCTGGCTGAAATCTTTGAGCCATTCTTCCGAATGCTCATCTTCTTCTCCTTCTGCTGGGGTATCTCCTGATGTCTGCCCCAATTCTTCTTTCATGACAGTTTCTGCTGGCTATCCTTCTTCCTCTGTTGCACCTTCATCCTGTGCATCGACCTCCACTCGGCTTCTTGGTATGAATACTCTTATCCCTCCAATCATCAGAACGCTCTTCTGATATTCCTTCTCTGTCAGCTCCTCTCATTGATTTGAACTCACCTCTGAGTTCATGAGACTCTCACGTGGCCTCATCTACTCTTCCTTTCCCTCCCGGAAATATGGAGTTTCTCCTCTTTCTCTACCCACCCGGCAGTCTATGAGATCAGTCGATCCCATCTCAGTGCCCTCCTGGAAATTTGAACTTTCAGCACTGCCCTCCTGGCAGTATACGAGACCTTCACTTGATCTCTTTCTATTGCCCACCTGGCAATTTGAAATTCCTTCTCTGCCCACTTGGTAGTCTATGAGGTCTTTGCTCGATCTCTCCTCTTCATCATCACAGAGATTTCTCCCAGCTTATGGTTCACAGGCATGAACCATCTCCTCTGTGGCCTTGAGGCCTTTCACATACCTCAGCCACCTCCTCAACAACCTTTGTTGTCTTCTGGCCAAAAATTTCTTTACTGGCCACTTTGCTTTCCTCCTCAAAGGCCATTCATACACCCAATGTGTCTTTGCATTCTGCTGCACCCGCAGTGAAATCTCTTCCATCCTCGCCCTCACCTCAACGAGTTCTTTATCCATTTCATCTTTTCTCTGCTACTGATGGTTCTTCTTTCCACCGCATCCATGGCATTCAGTAGCCATATTCATGTTCCTGTTGTCGAGCGAATTATATGATAGTAATTGCGACATAAATTATCAATCCGAAGTCATAATCTTATGAGATGTACGCAAAGTATATGCATGATAAGAGGATTTCTAATCTATGCTAATGATTGAAAATAAACATGTTAAACTACTTTCATTGAATCTAAATCTAAGAAAGCACAAAATATGCAACTAATCTAGGAAAGGAAACTATCCTAATGCTACATAAACTTGAGACTAAAACTGAATCTACGAAATCAAATGAGACATAATCTAACTATGAAAGCAAAAACTTAATCTAACTATGAAAGCATGAAATCTAGAATTAATCTATGAAAACATGAAAGTGCGTAAATTAAATCTAATGAAATCATTTTAAAAACATCTACAACAACACACGAAAAAAAGGTAAACGACAAACCACTATGAGAAAGTAAAATCTTGCATTAAAACAATCCAATACATGACAAATAATGAAAATCACTATCTCAAGACTACAAGACTATTTATCAAAGCTCAATCACTCTATTCTAGAGAGAGGCCTCCTTCCAAATGAGGAGAGAACCCTCTTATTTATACATGAATAAAGATAACAAACTCATAATTACAGATCCACTTTTCTCTCAACCTATCCCTTCAAATCCTCCACAAATATCTTAGATAAGATATTCTATCCATGATCTTCTCCTTGAAGTTAGCTTGAATGATTATCTCCAAATCAAAGCTTGAAGATGAAATTCGAATTTGAAGCTAGGTGGTGATTTTTGACCTTGTGAAACTTTCAAATATGCCTATAGTCATCATAAAACTCATCCAACTTTGAGATATAATGAAAATATGTTAATTTTCTAGTATTTAATCACAAATTCTCTTAAAAATACTTGAAATAAATAATTTGGAAAATGGAGATATAAACCCATATGTATTATGAAAGTGGTGGATATTAATGGTTTTATGGAAAGATAAGATAAGAATGAGCTGATAAATGGTGTATGATCAAGGAATAAAAGGTGTATTTATGCAGTCCAACATTCCCCCCAATTGAACTTGTTGCATGTCCCTATGCAACTGTGCATGAATTTTTCTTTAAAACTTGTGGCATCTTAGCTGTAGCTTACATGATGATGATGATGTATAACAATAAATCATTTCATGCTGAATGGTACATGAGTGGCAGCTAATTTTCTTATGGTTGGTTCTTGTGTGACAACCATCAATATGACAAGTGCTGGTTCTTGTGTTAACAACATTTATTGATTTTTAATTATTTTCTTTCCGCAATTCATAATATTTGAAAACATGCATGTACTGGAAATGATAAGTCATAAATGTATTTAGAAAGCCTTCTTTTTCTTCATATTTGAATCATGCCAATATAAATCTATGCTTTTAGAATCAAATGCGACATAGTTTAGTTTGGGAAAGACACGTTGGTTGATGGTAAAATGAGATGATGAATATGTAAATGGAATTATGACATGAATATCCCCCCCCAACTGAAGATGTGTTACATTTTAGGAAAAGGAGAAGACTAAGGTAAGGATTTTTTCCAAATTTATCTATTTTTAGCACTTAAGGAATTGCATGATTAAAGATTAGAAAAGAACATACCTCCACTTACCCAAAAAGTTGATGAACTCTGCAATAGGAATGTGGCTGATGCTGCTGCTGATCATAGAATTAAGAACTGGAATCTGAAAGTGGAACTGTGGCATGAATGAAAAGAATTATGCATTCTCTAGTACTGTTTGGTAATGAACATGTGCTGAAAGAGTGCTGAAACGAACCGGTGCAAAACTGGTACGGAACGGGTACAAAACAGGTACCAAACCGGTGCAAAACAAAATCTGAAAATACTGAAAATGGAAAGAAACAATAACTGTAGCGAGAACAACTAGATCAAACTTATATCTAGTCAGATATCGAGCTCCAAGCTCTGTAACTGAAAAACCCACTGCAACTGGGCAAGTACCAAACCTGCTGAGGTACAAAAAAATTCTCATTTTGGAGCAAACAAATCTCTGACTAACTTTGAACATGTCCTCCTTTTATTTCTAAGAGGAATCAACCAAAATCATAAAATCTGCAACAGCTTCAAAGCTCTTACCGATGGTACAAATCTTTGTTGTGTGAATAAATGTTTTGTAGTCAAATACAAAAAGAAATCATTGGATTACCGACCATTAATATATGTCGTTAACCAATGCGAGAGGACCCACCATTGATGTCAATGGGCATCAAGGTACCAATAGTACATCTTAACAGGTACGAATAAAGGTTTTGGTGTCGAGTCACCTGTAAGATCCATCAATCAAGGGACATTGATGTATTCCCATGGTTGTTAGCAAGGAAATTTTCCATTAAGGCATGTAGACTCCAGGGTACTAAATAGTCTCTAGTCCCTGTTCCAGATAAGGTGTTGAAGTTGATGGAAAGAGACCTGTTGAAAGGTGGGCCTTAATGTATCCCACATCATCCAACACGAGTGCAAATATAAAAATTTGCAGAAAATGATTTGGTGGAATAGTGAACACTTACTAGTGGATTTTTCGAGCCCTAGTTAGTTTATGCTCATTGCTTTTTCATATTTCAAGAGTTGAAAAATGGCAAAAAGAAGACTCGAGAATGAGGCAAAAGATAGGTGCAATCAGGCGAAATATAGGCAACTCAGAAAAGTAATCATGTGGGAAGTCATAAGGTAGTAGCGATGGATAGAAAAGTTTTAGGCTCACAACATATCAAATGACGAAATAGGCTTAATCATGAATGACTAACGAAGTTTGAAAGAGGAAAGAGAAGGGCTCATGTCATGACACAAATGGTTTATGAGAAAAGTTCTTTTTAATGGTAGCAAATGTTATGACAAGCACAACAGAAAACTCAACTCTTTCAAGTATTCATGAAGCATGTTTTTTTGGAAATGTTATGTGATTTCTGAAATCACTTTTGCATGCAATTTGATCGCCTTGAACCTGTAAAAGGTTAGTATTTCCCTGCAACAGAATTGTGAGAGCAACACAAAAGATAAATGGCAGAAAAACACATTTAAATAAAATGTAAATAAAGTGAAATGCATTTTTATACCTGAAAAGTGTCTTAAGCACTCCTCTTCGTCAAAACCTGTTTTTAAGTGACTTGCGCAAACAAGTTAGCACAAAACATATTTTTTAATAGCATGAAATTTTGGTTTTGAAAAGTTTCCAAGTTCATTCGCAAAATTTAAAAAAAAAAATTGTTTTAATTGTTTTTGAATTTTTTATTATATTTTTTAAATTTTTTTTCTTTATTTACAAAACCCTATTTACACTAACCCTACAATGCAAAATATTTACAAAACAATTGAACTCACAAATCAAAATAACCATCCCTTCCTTTGTATAATAACCAACATTTATATCATTCAATAGTCTTCAAAAAAAAAAATGCTTTTGATTTTCATTATTAAGACCATGTTCTTATAATTTCAACCAGAGAACGTAAATGTTTTACCAAAATATGCTTCTCTTGATCTTCCAGTGTAGGGGACATGAGCAAAGGTAAAATCTGATTGAATAGAGGCCCGACACCAAAAATTATAAAACAAATAAGAACGTGCTGGAAAAAAAACTAGGCAAAGGTTGGTATGTTACAACCCATCATTCTTTAGCTATACTTGCAACACTTAGGTCGACGGTTCTAGGTATGCGGGTGTACATAGCAAGAACATCCTGCATTGCTGACTCAAAATGTGTTGTTGCATCATAGCTAGTTGATATGAAACAATTGTCTAGAGAAGACTCATTAACAGGTCCAAGCAAAATGTGTCCTCCTTCAGGTTGATCAGTATCTGTCTCAGCCAAAACAAAAGCAATGTACTTCCCTTTGGGAACAACATTATGTGAACAAAATTCATATATGTCAAAATTGCACCCAAATTGCATCAGAGGCAAAATTATCTGTACTGATTGGAAATCATTTTTGTTTCAGCATATCACATAAGGTTGCCCGTTTACAACCAATTGAAGGTAAACAATTAAAAATAGTACAGTATGAGTTTGATTTTCCCAATGATCATGATACTTGTAGTATTACCCTGAGGTTCCTTCGATGACCGTGGCAAGCCATAGAGCTTCTTCAGAAATGACGTTCCAAATCTCTTCATTAAGCCCAACATTATCAGGCAATTCACCATATGCCTTGTCAAGAGAGTAATGTTGGTTGCCACGTGGGAAAGGGAGAAGTAATCTGGGTTCACATTCTGTTTATAAAAACATGAACTTCCATCAAACCACTTTGAATTTTCAAAAACCGCTTGCGTGTAAACTAAATGAGACCCTTCTGCACAAAACCCATGTGCCAGATTTTCCAAATTCTGCTTCATTTGCTCAAAAATTGAACCCGGAGTTGATTGTCTGCATATGGACGTTAACTGAAGGAAATTTTTAATTTGAGAGTCATCGGCCGTGGAAGTGTGAGATCTTGACCTCCAATGTCAATGTGAGGAGGTATCCCTGGAGATCAGATCTGGTAGAGGAAGTGTGGGATTAGAATTATAATTTCGTATGCATTGGGATCCCAAAAATTTCGAGTGATTGACTGCAATAATCAAAATTGCCACAAGGAATGTGTTCTACATGCATCAATAATGGAATGTAATCACAGAGAGAAAAAACGAGAAGATAAGCCATGAGATCATTTTTATTTTCCTCTAGAAGAGATATGCTGGCTCGAAAAAACTTGCACCAAATCCGTGCTTCAGATATGCAGAAGATTTTTTAATTTTAATCACCGAGATTTGTTTTGGATCGAATCAAACACTCTTCCCACGTTTTTGCCTTGACGATAGACTCATTGAAAACTTCTACTTGCCACCCAATCAAGAGTTTGATCTCATACAACAATATTTAGGTAAAGGCAACAAAGAATCGTGAGATGATAAGATTTGGTTGACAATCCGGTTCAGATTGATCCTGGATTCTCCTTCCTAAATACTTGAGAAGACTAGGAGAGATCACAGGATACATGATAACGTAATCAATCTCACCAAATCTCACTTGTTTCCGTAATTGTGACAACAATCAGGTTTGGATTCTCCATAAGGTCGATAGGTGGCGTTCAATGCAAAGAATGGCCCATGTTATCTCTAAGGAGCGCTTTATTGGTTGGGAAAGTTGCAATTTTTTAGGTCATCAATATCTACCTCTTGTGTAAATCTTGATTCATAAAAGAAATTTTCAGATGGCGGTATGATTTTTCCACTTTCTTCTTTCACTAATAGGGCACGCGTAAGAATATGACTCTTAAAATAAGCAAACGTTCTCGAATGGTGGCCCAGTTCTCAAGTATGGAGATGGTCTTTCCAAGATGATCAAACAGATAATAATCAAAGCTACTACAACTTAATACTCAGATCGACAGGTAAGGAATTTATATTGATAGGTTCATGGGTTATTATTGCTCATTGTGCATAGAAATTGGTTTATTGCAGGTGTAACCTAAAAAATTGAAAGATACATGCACACGCAAAAAGTGTTTTGTTTATATATATATTTTTGTTTTTTATGTGTTTTATAGTTTTTTATTTTTTAATGTTTTATATTTTTTTTAATTTTGTTTTTATGTACACACAAATTCTTATAAAATCTTTGAATTCCTACCAAACTAAAAAAAATGAAAGTTTTCTAAAACAAGAAATTTAATTGATCTAAAATAGAAATTCAACCATGTCTTTTTTTTAATTTTTAAGTGCGCATGCTTATTCATAATAAAAAACTACATATTTTAATCTAATTAGAAACTAAAAATTATCTAAATGAAATGAAACTTCCAATGTAAGCATCTACGTAACAAAATTAAACAAAGATTTACATTTAATTTTGAAAAATAAAATCTAGGATGTACAATAATGTGCGAATTTAACTGCTCAAAATGTAAATTAATGAAATAAAAGAAAAAACAAAATTGATCTATCCTTGTACTTACTTGAAACCAATGTTCAATGCAACTTTCATAAGCATGATCTACTTCTTTGTTTTGATCAAACTCACCCGAAATCCCTTCTTCATCCTCCTCGATTTCCTGCTTGCATGCTTGTTCATTATCGGCTGTATAGAACTCTTTAGATGTTAATTTTTCCTTCGCTTCTGGAGGAGTGGTTGCATCTTTAATTGCGGTCAGGATCTCCTCTTCCTGAGAAGAGGAGATCCTAGTTTTTGAAAGGATCTCAGTGAGTAATTCCAAACTTACACTCATTGTAAAATCATCTTAATGAAAATCAAATCCAAATACTAG
>JASDQU010350948.1:0-12193 GCA_032191745.1 Picea mariana
AAGAAGATGATAATGTGTCTGTTGAGAATGATGAATTTGAGATATATGATATTGTTAATTAGTTTAAAGATGCCTTTGAAGACGATGCTCAATTTTGCAAATTTTTGATGAGCTATAACTATAATGTTTTGACTTTCAGATTTTAAAATAAGAATAAAAAGATGTATATATTGTTGTTTTGTGATGAATCTTTTTATTATTATTATTTTTCGTTTTATTTGTATGTGAATCACTACATATTGGAAAATTTTATTAAATGTTGTCATTTTTTACTTCAAATGTATAAAAATATGAAAGAAAATGATAATTTTTTATAAAATTTTGATTTTTTTTTCAATTATGTCTGTAAAAATGTTTGACTTGACATGTTATTTTGAGGAATATGTACCAAAATGTATAGGTTTTTTATTATATATGGCTATAAAATGTGTATTTTTTTGCTAAATATTAAAAAATAGTGTTATTTAACTACAATTTTTTTCAATGTATTGAAGTAAAGGTAAACAATGTGTTAAAAATGAGGTTTTTCACTATATTTAAAAAGTATAGAACAATAAATTAATTCAGAAGACAAAATTATATGAAAAATCGTAACTTCAAAAAAGTAAATGGTAAAAAATATTTTTAAGATTGAAAGAAGCATGAAAAAACGACTAAAAACACCGTTGAATTTAAAAAAAAAAAAAATTTGAAAAAATTGAAAATAGATGAAAAATAAGCATTTAAAAAAATAATGTGGAAACATTGTGGATCGAAAAAAATAAAATATCAAAAAAACACCTAAAAACGAAGGGGGGGTGCTATCGGTAGCACCATTTTTAAAAACAAGGTAAAAAATTGGACCCCCAAAAAACGAGAACTCTCTAGAATTCTCGTTAAGTTGGTAACTATGTTAGTATTATTGTTACCCATTATACTTTAACGATAATAACTTATATTATAGTATTTTAATAATTATATATACTTTAATAGTTTTTTAGGGTTCTTCACCCGATGTTGGTAGCTCTCTAGGGTTCATGATCTCTGCTCTTTACATATGTATATGCTTGGTCTGCCTCTTCCCCTACCCTACTACTTGTCATGACGATGGATCCAACTAGTGATCTGAAACATTGACAAAGTTAAAATGACATCTGTGGACTTTTCGAGCAATTCTATAAACTGTTCCCACCAAAGAAACCTAGAATCAGGATCCCTTTATCTTTTTATAAGTCTTTCACAACTTTGATGCCTATTCAACTATACTTTATGGTATTATGCATCTAAGAGCATAGAAAATCATAAAACAAAAGGGTTGAGAGACTCTATGATAGTGACATCAAAATGACAACAATTCTAAGAACTCCACACGGAAATGACAATGAGGCCACTAGAGAATGAGATAATGCCAATTAGATAATATATGAACCATTCATTAGATGCCACATGGTAATGGGGTCTTGGTCAAATCTGTTGATATTATGGTAGTTGCGGGAGGTATTTACCTCCACGTGTAAACCTGATGAGAATAGAATATTCCGGAAAGCAAGAATAAACCCTAAATTAGTTGGTTAGTAACCCTAGAAGACAAATCGGCTCAAGAGGATAATTTGTATTAGGTTATTAGCCTCCAAGAGAAGAAGTCGGCTAAAGGAAACATTATATACTAAGTAAATAGGCACCCAGAATGAGAAGTCGGCCCAGATAGTTTGTCAATTTTAGTATAAATACAGGAGGCCAATCTTCATTTTGGCAAGCATTCTTAGAACTACAGAAGCAACACTTGTGCGCACTGCAGTTGGCCAGTTTGTGCGCAAGTTTGGAGGAGATCTATCGTTGCAGCTGTTGCAACTAGCAAATTTCGGTTTTGGCTTGGAATATCTCTTGGTTATGGTTTGGAATCTCTAATTAGCTTGCTTGGTGTGCTATCCTTGGAGAAACATGCGCCACCCTTTGTTTGGCTATCTAGCCTAGGGTTTTCTTCCAGAATGATTCTCTGTCAAGGTTAAGGTGCTCGGGGGTGGCTTCGTCTTATGGTTGGGTGACAATAGTGATATTGTCTATGGTTAAACGAGCACATCCATTATATTATAACATGTTATGGGCCCACACCTCCTTCATTCAATCTAACCACTTGAAGGGAGCATAGCCATAAGGATACTAATCTCATTGAAGAACTGTCGCTAGGGTTTCTAGCAGGAGCAGTTACCAAAGCACTGTCCCTAGGGTTACTAGCAAGTGAAATTGCAGAAACCCTAATCCTCTCGTTGAGGCACCTTAAGTGAAGGGATTGACCTAATTTCTGGATAGACTAGTTCACCCTAGCCTAGGGCATCTCCTGGTACTCTCAGCAAGCAAAAACGTCAAGTTTGAGTTTTTGGTCAAATCTACGGTTGACCTAACTTACTTTATGAAGTCAAAAAAAAGTTAGATGGGGCTTCTAACTTCAGAGCATGGAAGACAAGGATTGACCTCATCCTTGCCAAGAATAAAGTGTTGGATATCATGAAAGGAAAGATCGTGGAACCAGAGTTTGAAGAAGGAATAGAGAAGGAACCGCAGAATGTTGCAGTTATGGAGAAATTCAAAGATAATGACATCAATGCCATGAGTATCATAGTGGACTCTATAAAAGACCACTTGATACCCTACATTTCCCATATTGACTCATCTAAGAATATGTATGATTCCCTAACAAACCTCTTCTCGGTCAAAAACATTAGAAAAGTAATGAGTCTAAAGAATGAGCTTTGTGACATGAAGATGAATGATGATGACAACATAACATCATACTTTGTGAGGATCTCTTAATTAAGAGATCAACTACAAGATATTGAAGATATCATCTCAGAGAAGGAACTGATAAATATAGTACTCAACGGTCTTCCCAAGACATGGGATGCATTTGCCACAAGTATGAACACAAGGAAGGAGTATCCTACATTCGAAGAACTTTGGACTTGTTGTGCACAAGAAGAATCANGAAGGAGACACACGAAGCATCAATTGCCGAAGAAAAGGAACCTTCAAAAAAGATTAAGCAGGATGAAACCGACTTCTTCTTCTAAGACAAGGTAAACAACACTCTTCATAGTTCTTGTACATACCATGTTTTCTGTACATATCTTGCATATCTATTTCTTAGAAGATAATATGTTCAAAGAGAAACTATACTTATGGAATAACAACAATATAAGGATTGCTACAAGTTAGACAATACACATGAAAGGATGAAGTACATCAACAACCCCTAGTAACAATTCATGTGAAAGTTATTATCAGAATCAATCTTGAAGAAACCTAGAAGAAGTAAAGACAGAAAGAAGTCAACAATCAAGAGGAAATTGGAAAAAGATTTGTGACACTTTGCAGAAGGCAATAAGGATGCAAACGGAAGCATGGACTCTCCTAGATGGAGGGAGCTGATTATATTATCAAAAGAAGAACATGCATTCATGCATGAAGCAAGGATTAGGAAGTAGCTAATCCTAAATTATATGATCCATTGAAGATGATGAAGTATTTATCCATGGTAGCAACCATGAAAATCAGCATGTGTTCAGTGTGACTTCAGAAGAAGTCTTCTTAGAAAAGAAGCCTTAAAGTAATCCCTGATTGTCCATCCACATCCATGATCCTATCATGAAAGAAAGAAGTTGGAATCTTCAGAGCATGGAATCTATAGAAAAACTCCATGAACTCAAGAGCTAAAGAGAAACATGAGGAAGAACATGAAGATTCCAAGAGAGAAAGAAAAGACAAAACAACCAGTCAGTGTATCGAGAATCACAAAACTACCGACCTGATATGAACTCACTAAAAGAAATCAAGCAGAGGAACTGAAAGTTGTGATGAAGAACAGTGTATGGAAGACTTATGAATGAAAGCATTGCAAGATCCAGAACTAGAGGTTCTCCCAGATGGAGGGAGAAGACTATGATGATTGCTTGTAAACCAGACATACCTCTACATGAGCCAGTATATCATCCGCAATATCCATAGGTTGGATTTTACATGTAGAGAAACCTCAAAGGATTTGAGGTATACCAAAAAGAGACCCTTGTATGCAAATGGAAGAAGATCTTGTATGGATTCAAACAACTTGGTGCAGAGCCTTCAATACACAGCAGAAGCGTGCTGAAAATATTTTTATAACAAAGATATTGTATCAGAATGGTTACTCAAAAATCCAGGATGATGGATTTCTAATCCATGACAAACTCTCATAGATATGTTCCAGTTTGAGCCCTGCCACAATGTTATGAGCTAGCAGGAAGCAAAAGATGAATCCAACAATGATATACTACATTGATTAGAGCTATATGAAGCCTTCATAGAAAACCAGTGTTCTAGAAAGACCAAAGTACGTTGAGATCAAACATTACACTCTCCATAATGAAGTCCAGAAAAGAGAAAGTGGTTCTCCATTATATATCTCCACAGATGAGCAGATAAGCAAACATTTTGGTGAAGCCTCTATCCAAGATGAAAAAGTTTGTGTACTCAAACTGGAGCTCATGGAGATGAATTCCTTATTGAAAAAGGAAGAGATGACTCCCAGGTTGGGAAGGAGCACTAATGTGTTATTGATTTATGGAAAGTCATTTTTCAAGTTCGAAAAATGGTCCAAGATGAGCAGTTCCTTTCCAGTTCGGAAAGTGGTTTGAGATTTCTGACGGATAGGCATTTTCCAGTTGGGAAAATGGTCCAGATTGAATGATCATTTTTGTAATGAAAATGGTTCGATGGATTGTTGATGTACCATAGACAACGATTCCCCTTGTGGTTAACATAGGGAATGGTCTAGGACAGACTCTCTTCTTGACGGTCACTCTCAGTAGTGGTCAAGAAGACTGGTTTGCCTCCTCGGACAGTCATTCTTTCGAAGCTCATAGTTGTGAGAAGTTTTGAAGAATGGTCCGTTTTGGAGGTTGGTGCAGGATAGTCATTTCCTTAGGAAATGGTCCGGATAGTCATTCCCTAGGGCAGATTCATTCTCTCCAGATTGCACTTTGTTTAGTGCCGGAGGAATGGCCCAGATAGGTGAATGGTCTAGGTTCATAAATCAAGGACATGAATTCCCTAGGGCAGATTCATTCTCTCCAGGTTGCACTTTGTTTAGTGTTGGAGGAATGGCTCGGATAGGTGAATGGTCCAGGCTCAAAAATCATGACAGTTATTCTTCCTTGCTTGAGAAGAATAGTCCAGATAACTCATCATTGATGTTTTACTTTCTTAGGGTAGATGCTCTTCCAGATATCATAGATGTGAGTGGAAGAATGGCCCAGATGATTCAGTTTATATATCATAACAATGTTTTTTGTGCAGGTTGATGATATGATTGTTATGGAGATTGTATGTCTCCGGACAGTTGATGTATACTACTGTAGTGGATGTGTTCCACTAATTGTGACTATCTGTCACTGATCAAGTATCTGTGTGCTACTTGGTGTGGCAGTGTACCACTAGATTGTAGTTGTGTGCTACTATGGATAGACACAATTGTGTTCTATTGAATGACATTGTTCTGATCGCCTTGAAGACTATCAGTAGTGTTCGAAATAATTATCAGCTAGATGGATGATCAATGGACAAAGATTTTCGAGATGAAAAATGGTTCAGAACATTTATTCTTCTAGGACATATGTCCGGATTAGAAGAATGGCTCTTCTGTCACTTTGTGGAGTGAGTGACTTATCCAACATCATGTCTGATTACTCAGATGGAGTATGGTTTTGAGAGATGATGCAGCTGATGACACTAATAGTGATGAAGGTGCTCATGATCTAGTCATGAGATAGTCTATACGACTATGTTGATGCTACCGGGTAAATGGTATGTTTGTGCTCAAGACCATTACTTTCAAATACCTCTCTAGCTAGGAGGGAGTGTTGATATTATGGTAGCTGCGGGAGGTATTTACCTCCACGTGTAAACCTAACGAGAATAGAATATTCTGGAAAGCAAGAAGAAACCCTAAATTAGTTGGTTAATAACCCTAGAAGACAAGTCGAGTCAAGAGGATAATTTGTATTAGGTTATTAGCCTCCAAGAGAAGAAGTCGGCTAAAGGAAATATTATATACTAAGTAAATAGGCACCCAGAATGAGAAATCGGCCCAGACAGTTTGCCAGTTTTAGTATAAATACAGGAGGTCAGTCTTCATTCTGGCAGGTATTCTTAGAACTGTAGAAGCAACACTTGTGCGCACTACAGTTGGCCAGTTTGTGCGCAAGTTTGGAGGAGAGATGTCGTTGCAGCTGCTGCAGCTAGCAGATTTCGGTTTGGGCTTGGAATATCTCTTGGTTATGGTTTGGAATCTATGATCAGCTCTTGCTTGGTGCATTATCCTTGGAGAAAGGTGCACCACCCTTTGTTTGGCTATCTAGCCTAGGGTTTGCTTCCAGAATGATTCTCTATCAAGGTTAAGGTGCTCGGGGGTGGCTTCGGCATATGGTTGGGTGACAATAGTGATATTGTCTATGGTTAAATGAGCACATCCATTATATTCTAACAAGATCCTCCTTACGCTGAGAGTGGTGAGGTGCACATGTGATCTAGTCTAGATGAGATGTGTAACACAATGTAATGCTAATATACTAAATTGAAAAAAATGAGAACTGTAAAAGTGAAAAATTAGGAAAAAGTCAACCATAATAATATAAAAATTAATATAATAATACAATAACTCACGATGGATCCATCTTAATCTCAATCTTTTAAGCACTGGAAGGTTTCTTCTTGAATTTTTGTTTTTATTGTTCCTGATATTTGATAGATTACGAATTAAGATACATCCATGTTATTTTATAAAAAAAATGTTAAGTACTAATCCTCAAAGTTAAGTTGGATTTGACTAGGTTTCATAAATATTTAAGGTTTGAGATCTAGACAAATTCCAGGTTTTTTTATTTTACATTACACAACTATTCTTATAGACCCATCACACATTTTTAATTAGATTGTATAATATTTTGGATTGAGAAAGGGGGTCGATTTGAAAGGTTATGTCATAGAGTGCACAAGTCTTAAGATTTACTCAAATGCGTAGTGTCATGCCATGTGGTGCCATAAAGACATATTCACATATCCATGATGATGTCATCGATAATATCAAGGAGGGTTTTGGGCAATAGAATATTGCCATGTATCCAAAGCATGAATCATTAGTGCATATAAATATCAAAGAGTGCCTTGTGTAACTAACATGATGTCGTCGATTATATTAAGGAGGGTCTTGGGCAATAGAATCTTGCCACATATCCAAAGCATGAATCAATAATGCATATAATATCAAAGAGTGCCTTGTGTAACTAAAATGATGTCATCAATGATATTAAGGAGGGTCTTTGGCAATAGAATATTGCCATGTATTCTAAGCATGAATCATTATTGCATATAAATCTCAAAGAGTTCCTTGTGTAACTAACATGTTGTCATTAGTGATATTAAGGAGGGTCCTAGGCAATATAATCTTGCCAGGTATCCAAAGCATGAATCATCAATGCATATGATTATCAAAGAGTGCCTTGTGTAACTAACATGACATCATCAATGGTATTAAGGAGGGTCTTGGGCAATAGAATCTTGCCATGTATCCAAAGCATGAATCATTAATGCATATAAATATCAAAGAGTGCTTTGTGTAACTAACATGATGTCATCAATGATATTAAGGAGTGTCTTGGACAATATAATATTTCCATGTATTCAAAGCATGAATCATTAGTGCATATAAATATCAAAGAGTGCCTCGTGTAACTAACATGTTGGGTACTTGATTGTTTTCATTTTTAGAACCAAGTATTAAGAGGTGGATGGATCTCAAACTTTCTATTTATTGAATTGCACAAGACTCTAAACAAACCTAACCTATGGATTAATACTATTGTATATCCTTTTTGGGTCCACTACCTTTGGCAAGTTCAACACGTTATGCTCTATAATACAATGACCTCCTCGTAGACCTAATGGGAAACTTAATAAAATTGTAGGTATTCTAAAAAAATTGAATTTCAAATCAATTATGCCCTATTTATAATCTATTAGCTTCTTGAGCCTAGGGGATTATTGATCCAGGTGGATATTGGTGGCCACTCGCATGTTCCACTAATTTAGAATGGTTCCACATCTTGACAGTTTTTCAAGTCCCAAACTTTTGTGGCCATTTTGAGGCCTTAAATGATGTTTAGTTTTGGTGCACCAATGCCTAGCGACCTCATGCGAAGCTACTTGAAATGTGTACTTCTCACCTAAACCTTTATGATGGGCTACCGAGCGCCTCAAATGAAGATCGTATGCAAAAGTTATGCCCCAAGGAAGTTGATGTATCAACTAACCACATCGGGACCCATAAACCTTTTGGCATTTCATCTTCTAGGGTTAGGGTTTTCTCATCAATGATTTATGTTAAAAGGCCATTTAGACCTCTTTGCAATCAACTTCTTACGAATGATTGTAGCTGACACATCTCTCTCTTCAAGGATAAGCTACCACCATTCTAGATAGCTTGTGTAGTTTGCATTTTACAATCTTTTGTATTCCAAACAATCATTAATAAAATCTGAGTTTAATTGTATTATTGTGTTTCTTGCAATATATATGTGTGTTTCCTTTTTATATCCCAACCTGTTGTCATTCTCAATATAATATGGATCAGTGGTATCAGAGTAGTTTGTTCTTTGTTGTTTCTTTGTGCATGTCCCCGACGAGGTCAGGCTATCGAGAGTTGGGTCTTGAACTGGTTGAGATTGGGGAAGAACACTCTCACTAGCCCAAGCAACCTCCCATGGCAGAAGAAAAGAGAGATGATGGAGTAGGAGATCCTATAAAAAAATTGCTCGAGGAATCCTACCTTCGTATCGTTCTCAATATAATCTGGATCAGTGATATTAAAGCAGTTTGCTATTTGTTGTCTCTTTGTGCATGTCCCCGACGAGGTCAGGCTATTGAGAGTTCGGTCTTGAACTAGTTGAGATTATAGAAGAACACTCTCATCGACCCAAGCATCCTCCCATAGCAGAAGAAAAGAGAGAGGATGGAGTAGAAGATCCTATCAAACAACTGCTCGAGGAATCCCTCGCATGATAGAGGAACAAGATGATGGATAATTTCACCCAAATCCTTCGATGGTTTCCAACAACAACAGAGGCACCTTCAACCAACAATCACTTTAGAGGTGTGGCACCCTTTAAGGTATAAGTTAACTTTGATATTCCTTTATTTGAATTCCAAATAGATGTCGACACTTTGGAAAAATGGTTATGTCTGCTAGAGGGTTATTTCTCTCTCCAAAAATTTCCCAACAGTGAAAAAAATCACCTTCGCGCTTCTTAAAACCCTTTCCAATGTTAGATATTGGTGGGAGGTTTACTCTAAGAAATATGTCAGAGATAAGTCTACAATTTTGGGGCCATGACCCACTTGGGAATATTTTTGTGGATGCCCTCAAGGAGTAATACTACTCTGTTGGAAACTATGATGACTAGTACACGAGATGGAAAACTTTGCGTCAGGAGAGAGACCAGACGGTGTTGGAGTACACCAACATCTTCCATACCTTGCGCACAAAGCTGGGGATTAAAGACGTCGAGCGACACTTAGTTTTGAATTATCGTAGTGGCCTACATAGGTACATCCAAATAGATATGGAGTTACTTGACATCTCCTCACTAGGAGCTGCTTGTCGATATGTAGTCAAGATCAAACAAAAGTTCAAGCAAAAGAATAAGTGAGATTTCAATTTTGCAAACCCATCGCAATAGAAGCATGGTAAAGGCGTAACTGAATCCCAAAGAAAAGGACATAGCAAGGATGGATAGCCCCAAGAAAACCAATCCAAGTCACAAGTAAAGAAGGGCAATGGTAAGTCGAAGAAGGACACTGGGAAATGGTGTGAGTTCTACAAAATTCCTTGGCACAACACTGATGAAAGTCACTCCAAACAATCATTTTTGGATGAGACAAAAGACTCATAGTCAAATGCCAACTTGAACTTTGATTCGGAATTGGATAAGGAAAAACAAATCATTGACACAGAACCTAGTGTCACCATTGCTACTAGAAAATTCCAACTAGACGAACCAAATGAGCCTGAAGAAGGGGAGTGCCTCTTCCACTCATAGATGTGGGTGAAGGGGACCCCACTCTAGCTCATTATTGACAACGATAGACAAATGAACGTAATTCTCAATAGAGGTTGTCAAGAGGCTGAACCTAACAACAATGCCCCACCGTTAACCATACACTATCAATTGTCTCAGCCAGGGAAAAAACATCTGATTCAGCCAATAATGTCGTCTGCACTACGACATAAAACCCTTCAAAGACGAGGTATTTTTTTATGTTTCCCCCCTTGAAGTTTGTGATGTTCTTTTAGGACAACCATATATGTGGAAGCGTCATGTTGTTTATAAATCTAGGCCTCGTAGTGTCATTATTGCTTTGGGAGGTCAACTCTATAGGGTATCGGAGGCAATCCCAAATATTGTAGTCTCTTTGATCTCCACGAAGCAATGTAGAAAGGTGGTCTCTCAAATCAGGAGATTTGTCCTCTTTATGGTCCAGTTGGAAGGTGAACGAAAGGTTAATGCAACCGGAAAAACCTCTGCATGAGGTCTCTCTATACAACAAAAGTAGGTGGACAAGATAGTAGAAGAGCACAAAGCTATCTTTGCCTAGCCTATTGGTGATCCAGAATCGGATCCAGGAGTCTAACAGGGCTCAAAAAGGCTCAAAAATGAAAGTGCTTGGAATCTGATGAAACCAACACCATTGCGTCTGTCTCACTTCCTGATTTCGGCTATATATTTACTTCCTAAAACGGGCTCTGTATGCGAAAGTTATCGCGTTCTGATCGAAAACCCAAACAGGTAAAAAGTCAAAGGTCAACTGGTCAAAAAGTCAATGCTGATGTCAGCATGACATCAGCATGCTGACTGTGCAGGAGATGACATGGCAGCTTCTGGAGAGGACATGTGGCGGAGACACAATGGGTCGTGCAGCTGATGGTGGACCAACTGTCGATTGACACATGGCATGCAATAGGCAAATGGGGTGGGGCCACGTGGCCCAGGCGTGGGCTGCCACGTGGCACCCTGTCATTAGTTACTATGTTAAAAAAAATGTTATGAAGCTCTTGGGGTTCGACCACTCGACCTGTTCGTAAGAGCAAAGTTTTATGGAGAGGCCCAACACCAATGCACCCACATTGTTACTTATTATATGTATTACATTTAATTTTATTTAAATTTTATATGTTGTAATATGGCGCAAAAAGGAGGGGGTTGGAGCTAAGCCCCAACCCGTGGTCGCGTAACCCACATAAACCCGAGGGCACGGGCACCATATGCGCGAAGCATTGGATAGGGGATAGCCCTTGGACCCCGCGCCACCATGTAACCAAAGCACACGAATCGGGGGGCCTATCCCTCAGGGCTCGGGCTATTTTATACCGAGGATCTATGCAGAGCCCCAAAAACAAGGAGCTAGCGCAAGAATGGGCCAGCGCTTAGCCCTTTGGGCTAGCGCTTGGAAAAATTTAGTTGCATATGACCGAGAATAGGGGGCGCACGCCCAGTTTGGGGGGATTATGCCCAAATTAAAGCTAAAGTGGGTTTTATTTATATAGTTTTTTCTTTTTAATTGATTTTATGCTTGTAATTAATGGATTTTATCCATTTTTGGGAGATATTGAGAATTTTTGGAGGCCAGATTTTGGGAGGAAGTTGGGGATGGATAACCAACTTCAGATCTATAAAAACCAGGTCAGAGCAGAGTTATGCTGAAGGGAAGCCAAGCCAAAGCCATTTTTATGCAAGGAAGCTATTGAGGAGCAGACGCTTGCGGGCCATTTCTGGGAGCTCCAATCATCCATTTTGCGTGTCGTTTCTTTTGCTGGGTTATAGAGATCTGGAAGAACATGACCAAATCAGTCTTGTAGCCAATTGGCACTGTTGCGATGTATTTTTGAGCTTTGAACAGAAATAAAGAAGCCTCCCCCACAGAGACAAAGGCCCGGATACGTAGGCAACGTTGTGTCGAACTCCGTTATCACTTCTCTTGTTATGGTTTGTTGTTTATTACTTCATTTCAGATCTGCATATATGTATATGGCTGTCATAATTCCTCTTATTTCCTCATTCTTTCATTAAGCTTCTCAAATGGTTAATTAACACATGCAATTAAAAACTCAACCATAGTCATTAAAAGATCT
>JASDQU010350950.1:0-10819 GCA_032191745.1 Picea mariana
TTAGGGCACCATTAGGTCTTTGACCAGCCTCCCCGCGCAGATTGAGCTCGGATTTGATGTCAAATCGACTTGGGAGCCGATCCAATAGTGGTTGGGAGGCCGACCAGCTTCATAAATGCGCCGTTTGGCAGGTGCACGGGTTTTTCACCCCACAGTCGTGCTTATGCGCCCGATATACGATGATATTGCGCGCATGCGCTAGTTTTCAGTGGGTGCAATGCGCTTTTTAATTTTTTAGCCAATTTTGTATAGTTTTGGCTCTTTTGCTGTGCTATGGAACTAATCCTTGTGCCATGAATGACTGTTTCTCTGTGCTGATGATGTTGAGTTCTTATCGTCCTGTGCGGATGAAATTTCAGTGATAACAACAAGTATTCAATGTACAATAATAGAGATACAGTAAAACTTGGCTTCTATTAATAAATAAATATGTTGAAACTATAAAATGCATTTTGAAACAAGCTTGCAAGAATGGTGGTGGATTATCTCCGAGAAGAGATGTGACAACTGCGCTCATTCGCAAGAAGATGAGTACAATGAGGCTATGAAATCATTTTTACAATAAACATGAATGATAAAACCCTAGACATCAAAAAAAACTAACCCTAGTAGATGAAGTACCAAGAGTCATGTGGGCCCCTGTTTGGGTAATTTGGTACATCAACTTCCCAGGGTCATAACTTTTTCATACAATCTCCATTTTAGACACACGATAGCCCATTTGAAGGGCCTATTCGAGGAATACACATTATGCCATCAAACTCTTAATTTCTCCAAAGTTTGACTTGTGGCGAGCCCTAAAAACGTTGTTTAGGGCCTCAAAATGACCCGGTAAGTTCAAGACCCAAAAACTAGGAAAAAATGGCCAAACTGAAAAACTGTCAAGATGAGCCAGTTAGAATAGGTGGGTGGCCACTGATATCCACCTGGATTAGGTACCCCAGTGGGTGAGGATAATATGTATTTGTATTCTTCCATGACCTTATCCATTTACTTACATTGTGTGGAGAGACCTGTCGCAGAGGCCATGGATGTGGTTGCAACCTTCCGCTCACTTTGAGTGTTAATCATGAAGAAGACAAACTTCTTGGTCTGAGAGATGACCTTCTTGCATTGCATGGAAGAGATCAAGGAAATGGAAATGG
Organism: Picea mariana; assembly: GCA_032191745.1. Taxonomy (NCBI): domain Eukaryota; kingdom Viridiplantae; phylum Streptophyta; class Pinopsida; order Pinales; family Pinaceae; genus Picea; species Picea mariana. The sequence continues at coordinate 1,146 of JASDQU010350950.1, forward strand.
GTGGGACTACCTCGGGTATCTTGTACAATTTCCTGTCTAAAGTAATAATAACACTACAAGTTCTAGACTCATATACAACATGGCGTTTCCATAAATAAGGTTGGCCCAAAAGAAAATCACAATCTTCAAGGGGGGCGACATCACACAATGCCTCATCTTTGAAGGGCTTGATCCCATAGGGAAGGTGATATTGTTGGCTGGCGTGAAGATCTCTTTCTTGGCGGAGTCATCCAATGGTGTACAGTTGTGGGTGTGGTGTTGTCGGTAGAGTAGACCACTTGATTACCTCCACTAAGATGAGGTTGTTTTGGCTACTGCTGTCAACGATGAAGTGCAACCAAGTACCATTCACCCAGATCTATGAATGAAATAGGCACTCACCTTCATCTGGTTCATCAGGTTCACTGGGATGGATCTTTGTTGGTTATTAATCTCTCTTTCTACTTCTTGGGATGACCCAGGTTCATATTTGAATAGGTTTCCAACTAAACCCTCTAAAACTATCGACCCTCCTAGAAAACAAAAAAGCAACACAACACACAAAGTGTATTGTGTAGTCTCAGAGGAGATAGTTCTATGGGTGCCTGTAATTCTCAGGTGCTTGGAATCTAGGAATGAGTGGGTATCTAGGGTTATATTTGATATTCTTCAGGCCTTAATATTATTAATCTCTCTATTATTCTCAATATTCATTCATTTGTTAAGCCTATGCATCCATTCTAATAGATATAACTGAATTATCCATTCATCCATTCATAATCTAACTATTGACACAAGGTAAATATGCAATAAACAACACATATAACACAGGTTTTACCTTGGTTCACCCCCTCCTGGGCTAAGTCCACAAAGATATGGCTTCTTAGGATATTTTATTAGGTTTGATGCAATATATGGCATTTCACGCACTACATATCCAATCATACAATCATGAAAAAAGTTCAACAACCTCTGTGAGGTGGACTATATCACACCAGGCTCCTCATCATGTGATCTAACCCTCAAAATATGGCCTAGTTGGCTCTTATACAACTCAACAGCTTACAAAATCATATCAGATCTACAATAGTTGAAAAGGATCAATATTCTAGTCGATCTCAATAGAACAACTTCAAACAACTTGGAACCAACCCTGAACTAGACCTCCTAGGTTCTTATTTATACTAATTTACAATCTTATTATCCGTTACACTCTCTTACCAAAACCCTAACCCTAACATGGTTAGGATTTCCTACTTGCATGCCTTCCATGCTTTCCTCCATTGCATGTGGCCTTTCCTCGCACATGTTGCTTTTCCTGCCAGCTGCTCTTCTCCAAAATTAGACCTTTCCTTACCAAAATTGGGTATTTCCTAAAAACAGGTTTGTGCGCAACAAGCCCCCAACACTGACATGTGGCTCATCCCGAGCTTCCTAGGAAGTGAGTTCTCCCTGAACAATATCTTCCAGGCTGTGGAACTTGTCTGTGAGTTCCCTTCCTCTTTCCTGGACCTGCATCAATTTTCCCGTGAGTGCCTCCACTAATTGTGTTATGATATCCTTCTAGATCAGTGTTGTTCCCTTTGTCTGTTCTTGTGCCATGTTTTTCTTTTCCTCCTCCAACTATGCGATCATCTACACTGTTTTCTCTTGGAGGGGTTCTAGTTCTGCTTGTCTTGCTTGCTTCTTTGTTTGCGCAGTCTTTAATTCTGACTACAGCTTTTTCATATCCCGGGTTCCCTTCATGCGCTCTAATGCTCATCTCTTTATGTCTTTTCTTGAGCTCTTGTATGGCTTCACTGACTCTTTCATCTCCTTGGTCCCACTATTGGAACTACTCATCTTCTTCCAAAGATTTCCAGAGTTGCGCGGCTCTGTTAAAGAATTTCTCTATTGTGCTTGCTTGATTCTCCATCTCCACTATTTGGAGTGCAACTTATTTTTTCCTCTTCTCTCAGACCTCAGGAGGAGTTGTGGGATTAAGTTGTTCCTTTAGATCCTCAATCTTCTTCATGTACTGATCAATTTTTTGTTCAATGAGATTGATCTTCTCCTCTGCACTTCTTTCCACTACTTGCGCACTATTTGGGATGCGGTTGTACACCACTGTCAATCTCTACTCCAACCTATCTGTGCATTATTTCTCTTCCTTTGTTTCAAGATTGATCTACTCGACTAACAATTCCAAGGCATCCCTGCCATTATTTGTTTCTTGCAGCTCGATCGCATCTCTCTGTGCGTGCGACTGCACTTCCTGTGCGACACTGACTTGAATCTTGTACAGTGCCTTGGTTGGTATCCTTGCTAATACCAACTCTACCTACGCCAGATCCTTTAGTGGTTTCTGGGCTATGCCTTCGTCCATTTGCAGCATGTTTGATGTGATTTCGAAGTTCAAACTCTCCTACACTATGGTTTGGATGGTGTCTTGTTCACTCGACGGAGTCCCTGCCTCTACTTCTGTTGTTGTGGGGAAGGGATCTGTTCCTCTTTCGGGTCTTTTTACTACCTATATTTGTTCCATGACCTACCTTATATATGCCAGCTCATTTTGTATTCTTCCTCGTTGGTGTTGAGCTTCTTTGAAGTCCTCAACTGCACAATCTTGTACTTGTTCTGTGACGAGGTCGACATCGTCCTTAGTGATTGTGTACTACGAAAGCTACTTATGTGCCTTGGCCTTCTTACATGGCCCTCCTGTGTCTATGATTTTCCACTTGGGTGGCCCCGTTTCTTGTGGGGTGGTTGTGAAGGGTGTTTCTTGTGTTGTTGTGTCCCCCAACTNACAAGCCCCCAACACTGACATGTGGCTCATCCCGAGCTTCCTAGGAAGTGATTTCTCCCTGAACAACATCTTCCAGGCTATGGAACTTGTCTGTGAGTTCCCTTCCTCTTGCTTGGACCTGCATCGATTTTCCCGTGAGTGCCTCCACTAATTGTGTTATGATCTCCTTCTGGATCAGTATTGTTCCCTTTGTCTATTCTTGTGCCATGTTTTTCTTTTCCTCCTCCAACTGTGTGATCATATACACTTCTTTCTCTTGGAGGGGTTCCAGTTCTACTTGTCTTGCTTCCGTGCAGTCTTTAATTCTAACTACAACTTTTTCATATCCTGGGTGCCCTTCATGCGCTCTAATGCTCATCTCTTTATGTCTTTTCTTGAGCTCTTGTATGGCTACACTGACTCTTTCATCTCCTTGGTCCCACTGTTGGAACTACTCATCTTCTACCAAAGATGTCTAGAGTTGTGTGGCTTTGTTAAACAATTTCTCTGTTGTGCTTGCTTGATTCTCCATCTACACTATTTGGAGTGCAACTTATTTTTTCCTCTTCTCTCAGACCTCGGGAGGAGTTGTGGGATTAATTTGTTCCTTTAGATCCTCAATCTTCTTCATGTACTGATCATTTTTTTTTTTTTCAATGAGATTGATCTTGTCCTCTGCACTTCTGTCCACTACTTGCGCACTATTTGGGATGTGGTTGTACACCATGGTCAATCTCTGCTCCAACCTATCTGTGTGTTCTTTCTCTTCCTTTGTTTCAAGCTTGACCTACTCAACTAACAATTCCAAGGCATCCCTGCCATTATTTTTTTCTTGCAGGTGGATCGCATCTGTCCGTGCGTGCGACTACACTTCCTGTGTGACACTAACTTGAAGCTTGTACAGTGCTTTGGTTGGTATTCTTGCCAATACCAACTCTACCTACGCCAGATCCTTTAGTGGTGTTTGGGCTATGCCTTCATCCATTTGCAGCATGTCTGATGTGATTTCAAAGTTCGAACTCTCATGCACTATGGTTTGGATGGTGTCTTGTTCACTCAACGTAGTCCCTGCCTCTACTTCTGTTGTTGTGGGGAAGGGATCTGTTCCTCTTTCGGGTATTTTCACTACCTATATTTGTTCCATGACCTACCTTATATATGCCATCTCATTTTGTATTGTTCCTCGTTGGTGTTGAGCTTCTTTGAAGTTCTCAACTGCACAATATTGTACTTGTTTTATGATGAGGTTGACATCATCCTTAGTGATTGTGTACTCTGAAAGCTACTTATGCGCCTTGGCCTTCTTACATGGCCCTCCTGTGTGTATGATTTGCCACTTGGGTGGCCCTGTTTCCTGTGGGGTGATTGCGGAGGGTGTTTCTTGTGTTGTTGTGTCCCCCACTACTTTTTCCCCTTGTGTCAGGGCAGTGTCCTTTTTCCCTACCTTCCCATCCTTCTTTGGTGCACTCTCCTTCTTCTATTGTGTTGACTTCTGAGTAGGCTGAATATTTTTAGGCATAGCACTATCTCCTGTAGGTCTATCTCTTTAAGAGTATCATTGTCTTAGATACCCCTTATTCTACCTCCTTGCCCATAGGTACTTCCTTAGTAATGATTGGAATCTTCTAGTCATCTTTCCAATATCGCATGGTCATTTCTACCTCTTCTCCATTGATGCAGTATCAAAGTTTCAACCATTCCTTGGATAGATCCCTGCACACCGGGATCCACATATTATGGTGTGTAACTCTTAATATTTCTATGTTGTGGTACTTTGTGGTGACTTTTGGCGTGATCGTCCAAGTGTTAGCTATATTGTCTTGGATGTCACTTAGGTACCATGAAAAGGTACCTGCATTACCACTTCTTCTCTTGGGGTCCTACATGCTCCCCATTTATGTATACCGCGTTGCATGAAAATGACCTATTATGTCACAAAAGTACGAGTATGGAGGCACCCTCCACCCAACTAATGCTATCAGGATCAGTAACCATGAATAATGAAATTATGTCCCCAAGTCATGTGTGTCTTTGTAGTCGTCGAGGAACATGTTCAACAGGTAGGGGGGTCAACCGAGCATGGTGCCATTGGCACACTAGTTTGTAGTTGTGACATCCCCTGTAAGGACTTCCTCCTTGTGGCACTTCCTTAACATCTTGTAATCCATGAGTTTTGTGGCCATCCTAGTGGCTGCGTCACTCATTTTTTTTGTTATGATCCCACATGAGCCCTTCTCTATGTCGTATTTCTTCTTCATTTCCTCGGCAAGAGCCTTCTCCTTTGTCTTGTCATCTAGGTATTGTGTGGGGCTCTCTCCCATTGATGACAAACCTATGATGAATGCGATCAATTCCACATCGATTGAGATGGGTTCCTCCATCCATAAGAAGCCTCCATGGAGGACTGCCATCAACTGCTTGACACATTTATTTACCTCTTTACCCCCGGTGAAGTGGGGAATCTCCACCAAGTTTAGGATCCCTGTGTTTGACAGGCATGCTACCCATTTCTTTAGTTACATCATCGGATCTCCAAATGGACTTGTGCCTATGTTGTCCACGTAAACGTGTTGTGCAAATTCAGGGAATTTGCTAACATCAACCACATCATGGTTTGAGTAGCTTAGTATTTCCATGCAACCCAAAAGTGTTGGCGTGGCCTGCACCCCCTCTAGAATGTGCGGTAGTATGATTGTTTCATCGTTCTTCTTGCATGGGGACCGTGTCATGGGATGTTTTCCCTTTCTTCTTACCATCATGCTAGAGGTCTCAGCCTCTGCTTATCTATCCGCTGCGACTAAATCTAGATGCCCGAATATGTCTTCTACCAACCCTTCCTGCTACTATGTGGACCCTGTTTCAAGTTGTGGTCTTGGCATCGCAACCTCTGTATGCTCGTTGGCATCCCCATTTGTTCTTTAGGCTACTTCAACCCTCGTGGGATTTTGTAGGTTTCCTTTGTCACTTGTTTGGTGGCCCTGTGTACTGTTGTGCGAATCCACTTCCATGTTGGTTGTCATTACAACTTTTTATTCCTCCTCGGTCAGTGTGGGGCTCACTAGATCAACCTATGGTTAGGGAATTGCATCGACGTCTACAATTCCCTCTCTTTGGTCCATTTCTTGGTCATCTTTTGTTATTTTGTGTGGTGCCTTAAGGATGCTTCTAGTTTTCCTTGTAGTTTGGCTTGGTGCACCAATCTTTGGTGGTGCCATAATGGGTGTTGGAAGCAGGCCAAAGTAGAAAGAAAGGCGATTTTTGGAAAGAAGGCATGCACAAGGGAAGTGACAGCTGGAAGGAAGAACAACACGCACATGCATGGAAGACCTAACGATGATAGGGTTAGGTTTTTTTCAATGTATTGTAATGGTTGGCAAGCCAAAAATGTATAAATATAGATACATAGGTCTCATAGAGGAGGAGAGAGATGATAGAGGATATAGAGAGATGAATACAAAGGAGTGAATGTTATGTAATTTTTTGTTGTATGACCTGCTTTTGTAAGTTGTTGAGCTAGATAGGACTGAGGAGGATAGATCTTGAGGGTTAGATCACAGTCTGAGGAGCCTGGTGTGATCTAGTTTTCCTCATAATATATCTCAACCCAATTGAGAAGAGTTGTAAAGTGTGTGGCGATGTAGTTTAAGAAGTACTATAATAAAGAGCTAAGAGCCATATCTTTGTGGACATAGCCCAAGAGGGGGTGAACCATGGTAAAACATGTGTGATGTGATTGAATGCATGTGTTTTTTTATTTCTTCAGTAGATATTGTTATGTTATATGAATGAGTTGTTATGTTTCTTGCATAATCGTAATAATAGTGTGTTGCGTTAATAAGTTATAATAGAACTCTCATCGTACATTTATCATATTCTCCACTCAATCCTAGGCTACAAGAACATGAGTATTGTAGCCAACCATTAAGACTATCTCGGGTGAGATGACGCAGTGCACTCTATGCACTGCATTGCCTTCTGGTTTACCAGTAAGGCCGATAGTTTTAGAGGCTCTGTTGGAACCATGAATAGACATGAACCCTGGGTCATTCAATATGAACTTAGACAGGATACTAAATAACCAACAAATGGTTCTGTTGTCATTGGTAGGGACAATAGAGGATTGAGTAGATGAGATATGTTGAATATCTGTTAAAAGATATGTAAGATCTGCGGGAGGTGGATCAAGAGAATACTAAAGCAGAGAAGAAAGCAATGAGCCACTAACAGGGGATATTGAGACTGTGGAATCCCACAAAAGAAGAGATTGAAAGCTAGTTAAGAACAAAAGAGTTGGAGTTTGCACATAACGATAACAGAAACCCTAGAGTAACACCCCGCAAATATCTGGAGAAATACGTTTTTACTGATTTGAATGAAGTCTTTTTCTGTGATTTTCCACACTTATTGTAGGACTGGATACTAAGTTTGAAGGATAACCATGCAACAAACCGGATACGATAGTTAGAGTGGACCCGAGTACATATTGAGTAGTTATAGCAAGTGAACAACAAATTCACCCTGGTATATTTTTGGCTCGACAGTATTGTGGCAGGATTTATAACAGAGTTTGCAGTAGATAAAATGAATTCGTATAGCGTAGTGGAGCAAGAATTTCTATGCAAAACTCGAGGAAGGTACATTAGATCGTTGTATACTTCTATTAATATATTTCTATACAACAAAGGTGTAATGACAATGTATTTGAACAGTTAAACTTCCCTGCATGCATGGGGGAAGGGGGGAAGCACTGACAGAGAAAGGATAAATGGAAGAAGGAAAGGATAAGGGAAAGAAAGAGGAACCCTTGGACCCAATCATGATGGATGACGACCAGATCAAGTAGATCATGTTGAAAGCTGGAAAGACGTGTAGTGGAGTACCCTACCAATACAAGGTGAATACCAAGAAGAGAGTCATGGCCACGAGGGAAGGATTGGCGAGTGATGAGGAAGAGGTAGAGGATCTTTGGGCTATGGAGCAGATTGAGGAAATCCTACGCACAACATATGAAAGGAATACAAGAGGTCCAAGAATGGGAGGAGAAGCCAAAAATCCTATCCATATTAATGTCAGTGTAGAACCCATAAACCCATGTGGGACTAATACACCAAAGAGAACACCATCGTTTAGACAATTGAACTTCGGGAGAATAAAGACAGCAGGAAGTACATCTACACAAGGAACGAAAATTGGAGGAGCTAGTTCGGGAAACACTAGTCAAGTATCTACATTGCGTGAAGGTAGTAGTTCAACATCCAGAATGGCAGGACACGATCCCACCATCAGATTACCAGAATTTAAAGGAGAAGTGTCGAAGGACTCGAAAAAACATTTGTTCATATGTGAGAATATTTGGGAAGAAAAACAGATCACAGACAAAGACACTAAACTGGCACAACTAATGATTACACTAAGGGATAGTGCACTGGATTGGTATATGAGTTTAGCTACAAAAAATCCACCAGGGACAACCAAAACAATTGCAGACATCAAGAAATTGTTGATAAACGAGTTCCATAAGACAAGTTCAGAAGATCAATACATGAACGAAATGATCGAAATTAGACAAAAACCGGGAGAATCCGTATGGGAGATTGACCATAGATTCAAGTGACTAAAGGGAAAGTTGAAATATCTCATGACCGATATGCATCATAGGCACATGTTCATCAATTCACTACTACGACACTTAAAATACCCATTGGACCAACATAATTTTCAGACACAGGCAGAGGCTCTGTAGGCAGCCCTGCAACTAGAGGAAAACCATTATCAACAAGTAGACCCAACCATCGAAGAGTTGAAGGAGTATTTGAAAAACTTAATGTTCCATGTAAACCAAAATAAAAGTAAGAAAAAATGAGAGGTTGTTTGGTGTACTACATGCAAGACGGAAGGGCACCAAAAGAATGAATGTCCAACATTCACGCAATATATGGTAGAAGGAATGCCAAATCTGTTACCAACAAGAGGAGTATGGTGCAAAATCTGTAAGAAACTAGGCCACGATCCATATCACTGCCTAATGATGCAGAAATACCAAACAGTCCCAAAGAGTTCATATTGTAACTTTTGCAAGTCAGTGGCCACGATGACAAAGATTGTAAAATTATGGATTTGATGTGAGAGATAACATCAGATGCATATAGAGTGTAAGCATAAATGATGAATGGGCAACTGCACCATAATTTAACCAAGTTCCAACCCCATACAACACTGTGTAGTAGCAGTATAATATTGTGCAGCAACCATATAATATCACACAACCATAGTACAACACAACACAACCAGAGTACAATATCGCGCAGTACAATCAAGCGTCTCGGTATAACGCACCGAGAGGATAAAGAGTGAGCTACAAAGGTGGAGGATGAGTGAGAGGGGGTTTTGGAAGAGGTAGAGGACCAGTGGTATGTCACAATTTCCAAAAACTAGGACATTATGCAAGGGAATGTCCACTTCCACTAGCAACTTGTATGTATTTTCGCACATCGGACCATGATAGGGAAGAATGTCCAACAATATCAGTAAAGATTCAGGAAATGAGGAACTAGAACAACCAGAATTCTAAATGGATTTCAGTCAAAGCGAGGGATGACGGATGGAACAACAACAAAGTTACCCATGGAGGAGATAAAATAGGAAATGACGCAGTCCGACAAGAGCCAGTACAATACCAGTGGGTGAAGAAGAACATCGAACCAAGGAAGCAATTCAACACGCAGAATGAGAAGGACATATTTAAGCAAGCCATACAAGAATTTCAAAAGGAAGACATTGCATCAATGTCAATTGTGCATCAAAGCAAGGAATCACCAGAGTACAAGATGCCTCTGTTATTGTATCATACTGTTATTCCCTAAAGTTGCACTTGACTGCTAAAGGGCAAGCTAGGGCATCATCGAATTATTGGAATGGTTTTTATAGGTAA
>JASDQU010350951.1:0-12193 GCA_032191745.1 Picea mariana
AAAATCACTATCCATATAGGATATTTTCCCTGACAAAATCACTTTCCTTCATCTCATTATTTCCACAATTAAGCATGGGTTTTGTTACTCCACAAAGTGTCTTCCCATGAGAGCTTTCACCATAAGGGGACCACTTTGGAGTTCATCCATATTTACTTCTTATAAACCATGACAAAAAAATAATGAGTCATATTTACATGAAACAATATTGGGTCCATTACCCAGGCCTTTGTGCTACGGGGATTTCTTGAAGGGTTGACTTCAATGACAACCAACCTTAATCAACATAAATAAGAGTAGAGGGTATGATAAGTTTTTTCTTGGAAAATATTGTAACAGGGATATGCTCTGTTGTAGGTTTCCCCCTCAAAGACGAAAGTAAACATTGTTTCCTATCAATAAAGGTATAATTATGGTGTTGTGGTTCCATATAATTTGTTGGTCCGTTGTTATCTTTGTAATATTTTCATATTATGCTTCTATCTAAGTATTATTCTCTGAATTATTTCTGTATTCTGCTAATTTAATATATCTGGTACCTTACACAAGTATAGAATAGACCTCATCTTGAGATGCATCCTTTGCTCTAAGACTATATTTTGGATCTTCGCCAGAAGTGAGACGGCCCAAAATTCTATGCAAAATCTTTTGATCAATAATATAGGGTTGGTACAACCATAGGTATCCCCCATGCAATCAGGTGAGGAGGAAATAGAGACATCATCGAATGGCCTAAGCATGACCAAAGTGTGGACATTTGAGTAGAGAGAGAATGCCATATTTCCTTAGAGGATTCACCTAATCTTGAGTCACTACGCATTCAACACCATCTTATTTTTTGAAAACCTCTATATATTTGTTGGAATGCAATTCAATAAACTGATGGGAATCTTTGACACTTATATGCATCTCATATGTTTTTTTGTTTTGGTAGTTTCCACTGACTAACCATCTCATTAGCACTTATATGTATCTCGTCTTTTTTCTCAATGGAGATGGGGAAGGGAAAATCAATACACATTCTTTTGGTCATGAAATATGGAGCAGTCATTCCTCTCTTTTGTGTAGGAAGTTCGCTTACTTTCCCAATGGAGAAATGGGGAACTGGGGGTATATAGTTCTTTCTTAGAATCACACATCAGACCTTCAGATATCAGTTGTATACCCTTCACCGCTGCTTGGATATCCATCATCTTTTACAAGGGCATGTATAGTGGAAGATATGTTCATCCTATCTAAATTTTTCCCACATGGATTCTTCTACAACTTCCCATTCACAATAAGGTTCCTAATTCATAGCCCACCATTGCATTAGTATTCCTATGAGCACTATATCTAGAGAGTGAACCCGGTGGAGTTCGAGAATGCGTTGCATCTAGGAAATAAATACATCCAATAGATCCAACCAATTGTACCTGTAGGATCCCAAATATTCCTTTCACACTTTGGCGATGATATGCACACATCTCCTTATCGAAACTTCATGTAATTTATGTTTCCACCTTTCCATGGAATCTTCAGAATCACTGTCATCATACTTCATTCTTTGCCAACTCATCTCTCCATTTATGGTGGGATTGATATAATATTCCATGGACCCAATGATCTTATAGATGTTCTCAATAATAGAGCTTCATGCATCCTCCTCCACTGACTCATTGTATCTGTCTCCTTCATTAGGATCTAGAGGTGCAATCACATGCAGGGTGTCCATCTCAAACAATATTTTCCTCTTCATCAAATTCAACACCACATTGTTGTTGAAGGCCCAATCAATGCCAAGGAGTGCAGGGTAGGGATCAAATTCATCTATAATATTTATTACTTCAAAGTCATCCTTCATCCTCATCCCTTCTATATTCACCACAACTTGCTCTAGTCAGCCTATAGGGAATATCTTGTATTATTTTTCCTACTGCAACTGTAACATACCCAACCAACAACATGTTGGGGTATGCTACCTATAGGCCCACCCTCAAACTTATTTCTCATAAGGATTTCCTTCTTTATATATTAATGATGAATAAGATAACAAATTTAACGACATGCACAACAATATCCAACAAGCATGCATAATCTAAATATTATATTAAACGATAATCAAATATACACAACAGAAATACATTCATATACATGTAAATGATAATTAAATTACATAGCAGAATACATTCATACACATATAATAATATCATGATAGAGAGCACTTATCTTTATGAAAGATGACACTGTTTGGATTCAGACCAAGGACGTTCCACCCAACCATAGACACCACTACTCCAAATCTCAACAGTAGTGTCACCCTTGAGCCAGAGATATGAATCCACAAGGATGGTTCCAGAGTGTAATTGGGTTCCCAAACTAGTCAGCTCTCAAGCTCTCACAGGTTTTCCGACACCCACAACAATCCAAGTATCCAAATCTCTTCTACCCAGCCTGTACTGCTCCAAGAGACCGAACCTCCACCCTTCTCTACCACACAATCCCTCAGGAAGTCCTTCTCCTTTATTTTCAGGGCCTCTAGCATAGCTTTTCCAGAATCGCAATGCTAGGACTTTCAGGACTTGCAATTGTGAGCAAACTAGGACACAAGCCAATGAATTTCAGACATGTAGGCCCTAGGTCACGAGTGGATCACACCACTGAACACTACAACCAACTATCCCATGGCTAATTCTTCAACCACTATTTTTCCTTTGCCAAGCCAAGGCATAGGTAAGGATGGGTCGATGAATGGGTCAGGGGGTGCATGGGAGTGTGTGCGAGGGAGTGCATGCATGGGAGTGTGTGAGGGAAAAATGAGTGAGTGAACGGGAAAAAAATGAACTTGTCATCAGTCAAACCCCCCCATGAGACCAAAGGTAGGTTTAAGTAACCTCGTTGGGAAACAAGAACTTCCTAGCCTTCCCCAAGAAGCTCACGTAACCGATCCCCTCCCTTAGACAAAAAGGGTAGTTAAAAAAATAGGAAATAAACACTTAGTCCCTCAAAATCCCTATCTTGTGGAATCATAGCCACCTAATAACTCTATTCCTTATCCGTCTAACAACTAACGATGTTTTTATTATTAATAATGATAAAAACATTACATTTCTGGGGCAAACGGGCCCTTTAATAATTGTTTGGGCACTGAGGCCTCTCTACATTGTAACAATACATTATTTAAAATGGGGGGATGAAACCTAGGGTGTTACATCCCCTCCCCCTTATTTTGGCACTGTCCTTAGTGCATATACAAAATAGAGATCAAAATCTCAAATTTGTTCAAAAAGTTGCGGGTACTCTGCCCGCATGGAATCTTCATTCTCCTAGGTAGCATCTTCAGGACCGTAGTAGGTCCACTGAACTTTTACCAGTTCTATAACTTGATTCCAAAGCATTTTGAATTTCCTGTCTAATATCTGCACTGGTTGAACCTGAAAGTCTCCCTCTGTCTGTACCTGAATCAGATTCCAATCAATAACATGGTTAGGATCATGTACATATTCCTTTAGTAAAGATACATGAAATACATTATGCACATTCATGGAAGCATGCAATGCAAGCATATATGAAACTGGCCCTATTCTGTCCAATATTTCAAATGGACCACAGAATCTGGCTGCTAGCTTTGTACAACTACCCATTTTCAAAGAGATTTTTCTTGGAATTCACTTTCGAAAGTACATGCTCCCCTACCTTAAATTCTCTAGCTATCCAGTTATTGTCTGCACAAACTTTCTGTCTATCTTGAGCTTCCTTTAAATTCCATTGGATCTTAACCACCTGGTCCTCCATGTCCTTGGGCAACTCTGTCCCAAGTACCACTCTGTATGTTGGGTTGTCCCACCTCACTGGAGTATTTCATTTCCTACCATACAAGGATTCAAATGGGCTCATTCTCAATGAATCTTGATACCCATTGTTATATGAAAACTCAACCAAGTGTAAGTAATATTCCCACTTAGATGGCCTATGCATCACATACATTCTCAGTATGTCTTCAATTATTCGATTGACTCTCTCTGTTTTCCCATCTGTTTGGGGATGATACATTTTTCTAAAGTTTATATTTGTGCCAAATCCTTTAAATAATCTCCTCCATAAATTGGAGGTAAACTTCATATCTCTGTCCAAGACCATTGTCCTAGGTATCCCATGCAACCTAGTAATTTCCTTCATGAAATTTTATGCAATATTATTCATTGTATGTGTTTTCTTCACAGGCACAACATGAGAAGCCTTTGTTAATTTGTCAACCACCACCATGATTGAATCATGCTGCTTATTCGTTCTGGGTAATCCTGTGATGAAATCCATGGTGATCACTCTCCATTTCTTCTTTGGAATTGGCAATGGCTATAGCAAACCCACTGGGTTCCTATGCTCATCCTTCACCTTATGACATTCCATACATTGAGAGATGTAATCAACAACATCCTTCTTCATTCTTGGTCAAAAGAACTGGGTTCTTACTGCTGTAATTGTTTTCTGGTAACCGGGATGTCCTGCATAAGGAACATCATGCATTTCTTGGAGTACTGAATTCCTCAGTTCTCTGAAACTAAGAACATAGATTCTATTCTTATGCATGATTAATCCATCTTCCTTTACCTTCTATTCCTTTATTTTATGTTGTACATTTCCTTTCTATAAGTTTTCCTTTACCTGTAGGTAATGCCTATCTATAACAAGACCATCTAAAATTATGCTCTTCAAGTCTGACTGATGCATACTGAAAACAATAGCATGCATGAGATGCACTCTCCTACTAAGTGCATTGGCAACTTTATTCTCCTTTCCCTTGATATGCTTGATGTCAAAGTCATATTCACTTAAAAATTCTAGCCATCGTTTTTGCCTGGCATTCAAGATCGACTATTCAAAAAGATACTTCAGACCAATGTGGTCTGTCCTTAAATTGAATTTCTTCCCCATTATATAATGTGTCCATGTCCAAAAGGTGAGAACAATGGCAGCAAGTTTCAAGTCATGCATGGCATATTTCTCCTCATGTTCCTTAATNAAGTAATTCCTTCAATAGATTAAAATTATTTTCACACTTGAGTGTCCATTCAAATTTAGTTCCCTTCTTTTGCAAAGAAGTGATGGGATGAGCAATCTTAGAGAACCCTACTATGAACCTTTGGTAGTAGCTAGTTAATCCCATAAAATATCTAACGTATGACAAATTTTTGGGTGTTGGCCATCCTCTAATGGATTCGATCTTCTCTAGATCTACTGCGATGCCCTTCTCTAAAATAATGTGTCCCAAGTAATGGATCTGCTTTTGATAAAAAAGAACACTTACTCAACTTGGCATACAAATGATCTCTTAGTACTTGCAATACCAATCTTAAGTGATTTTCATGCTCCTCTTCAAACTTAGAATAGATAAGTATGTCATCCAGGAATACTGTGACAAACTTGTCCAAATAGTTTCTGAATATGCCATTCATTAAGAACATGAATACAGATGGTGCATTGGTCAGTCCAAATGGCACCACTAAAATATCATAATTCCCATACCTAGTCCTAAAGGTTGTCTTATGAATGTCTTCTTCCTTGATTCTTACCTAATGGTATCCTGTCCTCAGGGCAATCTTTGAAAATATCTTTTCTCCTCTTAGCTGATCAAAGAGGTCATCAATTCGGGGTAGGGTATACTTGTCATTTATAGTGTACTTGTTCAGCTGTCGAAAGTCAATACACAGCCTCAAGGTTCCATCCTTCTTTTTGACAAAAAGTACTGGTGCTCCCCAAGGTGAAACACTTGGACATATGTACCCTTTCTTCAACAATTGTTCCAACTACATTTGTAATTCTTTTAACTTTGGTGTGCTCATTCTATAAGGTGTTTTTGACACCGGGGAAACTCTTGGCACTAAATAAATTGAGAAATCTATCTCCCTCCTTGGTGGAAATACAGGTATTTCTTGGAATACATCTTCAAATTCTTGTAGCACTGAGAAATATTCAAGGCTTGGCCCCTTTGTATTAACTGGCTCCTGCACATGAGTTGCATATAGTTGGCATCCTTTTCTAAAACATATTTTCAGCTGTAAGGCTGAAATCTCCCTTATAGAGATGGGTCTTGGAACTCCTTTCAAAGTGCTCTATTTTCCATCTCCATCAAGACATGTAAATGTCTTGTTATGACAATCTAGAACAACATGATGCTTGTCCAACCAATCTATCCCAATCAGAACATCATAAGACCCAAATGGTATGATATTTAGATAAATACTAGTATTCATGCCATTAAGACTTATGGAAAAACCTCTGACCATATCATGAATTCTTCTTTTGGTTCCAATGGCTAAGTGAACCAAACTTTCTTTTCCAAGTTTACTTTTCTCCAAATGTAATCTATCCACTATCTTAGGATCAATGTAACAATGAATTGCTCCTGAATCAATCAAAATAGAAAAAGACTGATTTATGATCTTAAGTTCCACCTCGATCATATTGGACTAGTATTTTGCTTGTCGATCATTTAAAGATGCATAGATTCTTCCCATATCTCCAACTATTGTAGCCTCTTGGATTTTGTGCATAGACTTCACTCTGTCCTTTCTGTGTAGGAAATCCTTGTACGGGTGATCTTCCTTGCATCCCCATTGGTGGTCTTCCACTTTTTCCCAAGGAATTTTCCTTCGTGGAATCCCCCTTAGCATATTGATCTTGATGATTTCTATTAGGTTCATTCCTATTGAAGGGAGGTTTGAATTCTTCCCTCCTCTGATCATACTCTGCAATATTCTTGTCCTTCTAAGATTTCTGTAGGGATTCTCTTCCATGGCCTTGCTCATACAGGTATCTATCCTTCCTGATAGCTTCAGTCAAGGTCTTGGGTTCATCATACTTGATCTTTTCCTTATAAAAGGCTGGAAATCCACTTAGAAATATCTGTGTTTTCACTTTCTCATCACCAATGAACCTGACATACTTTAACAATCCCAAGAACTTCTTCTCATATTCTTCCATAGTCATGCTTTCCAACCCAAGTTCAAAGCATTTCTGCATTTTCTTGTCATAGAAATTCTCTGAGAGGTACTTCTTGAACTATTTCCAAGTGATCCTACTTTCATTAACATGCTCCACTTGCTTCAGTTGGTCCCACCATATTGCATTTTTTCTGTGTAAGTGGTAGGTGGAAATCCTAGCTTCCAGGTTGGATGAATAGTTATGCAACTAAAAATATCTCCTGAGACCAAGAAACCACACTTTGAAATCATCTTCCCTTTCTCTTTCACACTCAAAGGAAGGTGGCTTGAGATTCCTCAACTCTCCTTGAAAACAATATACTTATTTCTTCCTTCTCTGGTGTCTGACAGGAGACACATCTGGACTTCTTATGGGATCATCCGATACATAAAACTTTCTTCCCGAGTAAGGAGGTGAGTGGTGTCCATGAGCTCTACTAGCACTTCTGGAACCAACTCTTCCATGAGCATCTCTTCTTTCATGAAACCTTCCTTCTTCCTCTTGTCTTGAGTTTGATCCCTTCATCATTTGCCTCTGCAACTGATTTAAGATATACAACACTCAAGCATTTATATAACTTTTCTCTCTCATTAGTCTCTCATTGTCTTCTTTTTATCTCTGCACATCCATCTTCAAGATTCTTACCATTTCTATCAACGTTTCTTGCTCTCCTTTTACCTTGCATCCATTGGAATTTGTCTTTGCATTACCAACTCTGGTATTCTGGCCTTCGACCTCCTTTTCATGACTAGAGGATCCCTCACCTTCGTCCATTTCCTCAATACGAATCCTGAACTAACGTGCTTAAGCCTCTTAATTATGCAAAATGTGCAAGCGACCATTTTGTTAGAATTATGCATATGATAAACAAAATTGTCAAACCATGCTATAGGTCTCTTTCTTGTTTTTGTTCATGGAGATCATATCCCCATTCTTCGAAAATAACAGTGTCCTATTATTCTTGGGTTGGCACATAATTTCATCCTGCGCGGATGCTTCCTTCAAACCACCTTCCCAGGTGACCATGACTAGAAACCACGGCTAAATCCTTCCTTAACACCTTTTTGTCTCGGAGACAACCAATTCGGCCCTTATCCCTCCTTCCCTCAACTCTCAATCTACATATAACCAAGGCCATGACCTTGCGCTTAGCTGAAAAAGAGCCTGTCCATAGCTTTGAGACTTCAGAACCTTCAACCAGGACCAGATCAACGGTCCTCATCCTCCTTCATGATCAACGATTAGGATCCACTTTGGGACTCCGCACTTCAAAAGTCTCAACTTTCCTCACTTGCCTCCTCCCGAAACACTTTTACCCAGAGTTCATGATCTCCTGACGGGTGTCCTCCCACATATCAACGACTGTGAATCTCTTCAGCTCTTCAGGCTTCGTAAGTTTCAAAATTCCCTCCTACACTTTCTCCCGAAGTTTTTTTACCCAAATTCGACGATCCTTCGACACGTGTCTTCTGGAATCGATGGTCGATATATACTC
The DNA here is from genome assembly GCA_032191745.1 of Picea mariana. NCBI lineage: Eukaryota > Viridiplantae > Streptophyta > Pinopsida > Pinales > Pinaceae > Picea > Picea mariana. Next base: position 8,459 of record JASDQU010350951.1, read on the forward strand.
GGGCCTTCGAGAGTTTTCAACCCAATGAAACCTATAAAATCTTTCCCTTTTGGAGTGCCCAGTCTTTCAGACTTCACAATCTGTCGCCACATGGAAAAATGATGGAAGTAGACACAAGGCCCAATCAGGTGGGTGACACGTGTCACATTCTAATCAACTTTTTAATATTCCAAAAGATCAAATCTGACTGACACATGGCACACATCCCATGTTTCCATGTCATCTTAGGTGACATCTGCAAGCCATGTCACTTTGGGGATTCCAGGGTCCACATCACCTCTAGGTGATTTCATCACGCCCCATCACTTCGGCTCTTCGGGCTTCAGGAGTTTTCAAACTATCACACCTCCAATTCTCTCGAAATTTGACTTCTCGAAATGGATAATTTGTCGCCATGTGTCCTCCTAGATTGGACGACCAAGAGTCACTTAGGGTATTCACTTGGAGTTGACAGATCTACTCCACGTGTCCTCCTCAATCTGATGGCTATATTTTACTTCGTGGCTACGGACTTCAGAGACCTCAAACTTCAACCTTTTTCCTTGAAAACGTTTTTATCTGGGGCTCATGATCTACTGACGTGTGTCTCGCATGGATCAAGGGCTATGATTCCTTTGGGACTCTGGACTCCAGAAATATCAAATTTTGAAGTTATATGGCCCCACTAGATTTTATCCGAAACCATGGATCTGGTGATGCATGGATCTCGACAGAGAAATGGCTGAGATACTCTTGGATGATAGAACGGTCGAAGTTTTCTTCGAAAATAAGAAATAAACACTTAGTCCCTCAAGATCCCTCTCTTGTGGAATCATATCCCCCTATAACTCTAGTCCTTGTCCGTCTAGTAGCCAATGATGTGTTTATTATTAATAATGACCAAAACATTACACTTATGGGGCATACTGGCCCTTTAATAATTGTTTGGGCACTCAGGCCTCTCATCATTGTAACAATACATTATTTAAAATGGGGGGATGAAACCTGGGGTGTTACATCAACTAGATAGGAGACCAAATTAGACTCGGTTTGCCCATCAAATAAAATGATTTCTTCAGTAGAATGTTCATGTCATACCCAAGATCCAACATGACTCCATCAATTTCATAAATCCAAAGTTCAGTTGTCATTTCTGGTACCTTTCTCGTAGGGGGTCTGATATGGTTTCCTCTATCCCTTCTTCCCCCATGCATCTATCTAACATCTATGTCAACTTTCTTGCAACATTAGTATCATTTAGAAATCTCAAACAACAAAGAAATAAGGAACTTACTTGATCTTCGGTCTCCGTCTTGCGACTGAAATAGCACAATGCTTCTTCATGTGCCATGCACTTCAAATCCTTAAGGCATTGTTCCTCAATCGCTCTTTTCTCGGCTCATTGCAACTCTTCCTATCCCCACGCTTCTTCCAATGACCTCTACATCACATGCTATATCTCTTCACAGACATAAGATTCCTCCAATGACCTCTACATCGTACACAATAATTCTTCATCAGTGAAATCCTCTTCCAGCATCCTATGAGTCACACATTTCACTTCTTCACGAACCTAGGCCTCTTCAAGTGACTTTTTTCTTGTATGCTACAACTCCTCTCATGCCCTTTCTTCTTCAATGGCCCTCTATGTGTCACACATAAAATGCTTCCATTGAGAAACATCAAACTTAGGATGGGTATGTGCTGCTTTTTTGATCTTTCCATCTAGCCTTTGACTCAAGCTTTCACCATGCTTGAATTCCATTCTTGTATTCACTTCTCCTTGGGTTATCACTTAGACATTAACCTCCTCATCCTTCTTCTTATTCATGTGTGGCTCTGCATGCACCATGCTGCAATGTGCCTTATTTTCTTCCCAGTTTTTCAATAAGTCAGGACAATCGTCTATGACATGCATGAAGTTGTAACAGTACCCACAAATAGCATGCAGTTTGGTAAAAAACCTTGACACATGGACAATTTTTCCAAAATTAAATCAAGTGGTGGGTATTCCTCCCCCTCCCTGATATCCTCATCCATGACCACACCCATATCTGCCTATGGGACCTCTATGATAGCCACCTCTTTGAGAACTACCATGATCACCACCCTTCTATTCTTATTGCACTAAAAATATAGTGTTGGTGTGGTCTTACATCATCTCGAATGAATGACAGTTATTGACATCGTGTCCCACATAATTACATAATTTGTAGAATGGTGCATTATGTGTTTTCTGATAATTCTCCAATGTTAGGCAGCGGGGTGGTACATGGCCCCACTATCTACAATTCTCACACCATTCCATCCTATGCCCAGTTGGAAATGGACTCGATGATCCCATCACCACATGGTTTCCAATTATAGGTCATTCATCTTTGGTATGCCCCTTAGATAGACACATGGTACACTATATGTTCTCGCATACAACTTTTTTCTTCACCATATTTTATATCTACATCATCATATAGGATAGTTGAGATTGCATGTGTCCCAATATTACTGATGTCTCTGCCTCTTCTGGTGTAGCCTCCAAGCGCATTGCAATCTCCACGACCTCTTCTTGAGTCGTCACCTTCTATTGGGTGAGATATACTTGGATATAGGGGAGTAACCATGAAATGAATCATTCTTTGTGTTGCATATCCTATATTTGCAACATCAACATATCCAAAACAACATTGAACCATTGGTCATAATCCCAGATGGTTTCTCCTTCTTTCTATTTAATATCCTTGATATGCATAATACACTAAGATTCTGACTTAGGCTTTTGTAATTCCCTAAGAATATCTCACTTTATCTCTATCAGGGACCTTGCTTGTCTCGCTAGTGTAGTGGCCTTGTACTTCATGTATCACATCAATGCTTTGTCCTTGAACATGGTTTCCAGGTGCACAATCTTTTTTTCTTCATATTTGATCTTATTCATGGACCATATCGCTTCGCACATGAACCAATTTTGTTATGCATCATCTCTACCCATTCCATGGAACATGATTAACCTCCGGGTACTGTCATGATTCGTCATCCTCAATATCCATCTAATTCCTTTGATTTGACTTATGGTTTTCAATATTCTCAATATCGATGCTCTTCTTGGTGAAGTAGCACTGAATTATCCTTCTTGTTCACTGTTGTCCCTTGACCAAGTTTTGGAGATCCTTGGTCATGTTTGACCTCTTTTCGGACTTCAATAGGTTGGCTGAAGGTGGAGCGTAAGTCGAAGCAGAGATTGTGGGATCTTGTCCCCTTTTTAGGGAAGTTTTTTGGATTAGGGTTTATGTAACAGGTATGGGATGTCGACCAATGGGTTTATCCATGTTTGGCTCCATTTTGTAATGTATAAATAGATATCTAGGCGATGTAGGAAGAAGCCAATGGGCTAAGTGTGAATAGTTGTGGATGCTTTGTGCATGCTATGTGTTAAGGACTTGTAGAGCTGAGTGCAAGTGATTGTAAGAAGCTTGTGTATAGACAGTAAGAAGGATTTGTTCTTAAACTTAGCTCAGGGAAGGAGGATTTGGTGAGGTGCGTGTAGATCTCCTATCCTCTGCAGAGTAGGGTTTTGATACTCTGTGCTTGTAGAATATTGAGAGAAGATAATAAACAAGAGAAGAGTTGGTTGACATAGCCCCAGACTGGGGTGAACAACGTATATCCCGTGTTATGGTTTCTTCGTGCATTCTAGTTATTGTCTTGTGTATATAGTTTAAGCTTAAGTGCAGTAATGAATGTTTAGATGAATCTAATATG
>JASDQU010350958.1:0-12193 GCA_032191745.1 Picea mariana
TCTCCTATATCAGTGTCTCTCTGCCTGCATCTTCTTTCACTTTCTGATCTTCTGCTTTTCTCTACAAGTGCTTCTCAACCTTCTTTTACTGTCTCAGCTATGCATCTCTGTTCTTTGCTTCTGCTGTGCTTTATGCTCTTCGTGCCATGTCCCTTCTATGCACCATTCCTCTTTTGTGCATTTCAGCTGCTGCACTCTGCCTCCTTCTACACCCCTAAATCACTCTCAACAACAGCCGTCATCTCTTCTTTGTTCTACATTCTTATAGTCTCTGTGCACCTTGTGCATGCTATATGCGCCATGCTTCTGCATGCTCTACCCCGCGCCATTGTTCTCCACATCGGGATATTCACTGCCACTCCTCATTTCCACCTCTTCACTCCCTCGAGCATCAAAACACTCTTTCTGTTCTGCATGTTCTCCTCGTGTCGAGTCCTCTTCCTGATCATTATGGCAATTCCTCATCTTTTCTGGCAGTTATACCCATGCGTTCATCATCACTGGGTGTTATGCTGAGATTCCTTAGCATGTCTAGTAGTCGATACTCTTTGTCTTCTCTATCATAGTCGAGCTCATCCTCTCTATTGTAGTTACATGCTTCAACACTCTTACATCTGTCAATCGTCTCTATGAACAATCTTCATTCCACTAGAAGATGCCTCGAGACTCTTCATCTTCTCTGGCGATCACCCTGAAGTCTCTTCGAGTCCTCTGACAGAAACCATCAGTCGTTTCTAGCAGTTACATTGTGAACCTATTGAGCCTTATGCCTTTGGCACATTTCACCTTTCCTTTCACATGTGGCCTTAGGCGGTGACCACATGCCTGTTCAGAAGGCGCTTTCGCAATTCTCATTTTGATAATTCTTGTTGTGAGGCATCTCGACTCTCCAAGTCACGATCTACGAAATGAAGATTAGCTTCGTGCTAGCTCCTCCCTTGAGCCTTCGTCGATGTGACTGTAGGTTATGACGAGGGGCCAATTCTGAACACGCATTTCACATTTCGGCATTTCACGATTTCGCATGTCACGAATTCCTGTTGCGAGGCATCTTGAGTCTCCAAGTCGCGATCTCTGAAATGGAGATTAGCTTTGTGTTTCGGCATTTCGGCATTTTGGCATTCCTGTGGTGAAGTGTTTCGACACTCCAACTCCTGGTATCCGGAACTTACACCAAAAGGTGTTTTTCGCATTTCGGCATTCCTGTGGTGAAGTGTTTCAACACTCCAACTCTCGGTATCCAAAACTCCGAAATGGAGTCAGATCAACGGTCCGGTATTTCGGCGTTTCACATTTCGGCATTTCAACATTTCTGTGATGAAGTGTTTTGACACTTCCAACTCCCGGTATCCAAAACTCTGAAATGGAGTCAGATCAATGGTCCGGTATTTCGGCGTTTCGCATTTCGGCGTTTTGACATTTCTGTGATGAAGTGTTTCGACACTTCCAACTCCTGGTATCCGAAACTCTAAAATGGAGTCAGATCAATGGTTCGGTATTTCGACGTTTTCATTTCACGATTTTGTCATTCTTGTCGTGAGTTTCCTTGACACCTCCAACTCCCGGTACTCCGAAATGGAGTCTTTGTTGATGTGCCTGTTTCGGGATTTTGGCGTTTTGCATTTCGCAACTCCGGGACTCCTATGATGAAGAGTCTCGACTCTTGACTCCTCCAACTCCTGGTATCCAAAACCTTTGATTTCTCGGTCTGCAAAACTCCAAAATGGAGTCTTTGTTGATGTGCCTGTTTCAGGATTTCGACATTTCGCATTTCACAATTCGCAACTTCGGGAATCCTGTGATGAAGAGTCTCAACTCTTGATTCCTCCAACTCCTGGTATCCGAAACTCTAAAATGGAGTTTACGCTTCTGAAATTTCTATGCCATCATTGCTACTGATCTTCCTTGCCTGCCTGTTTGCCATTAAATGAACAAGCACACTCTTGCACTCTGCGTGCACCTCTACACTCTCTCTTCTAGTCTTCACGAGCTTGCTCTGCTGCATCTCCCCAAAATAGTTCTGGTGCCTGCCTGGCACATTGTACCTATACTCAATCCATCATCGATGCTGTACTTTCCATCAATGACAAGCATACGCTGCCTGTAAAACATGCCAACACTAGAATCATATTATAGTTGGATTTCATAATTAACTTCCAATCCACTATAATTTTCATCTACAAAACAATGTTATGATTTATGAGTGGTTTGGTTTTCTAAGTCTTAACTTTCAATTCATATTTTTGTAACATCACAACCATTATGTGCTTTTCGTGCTGCATATGGTGTCTCTTCAATTTTGGGTTATAAGAAAATTCAATTGTTGCGATTCATGTTGTTGTAACTCAACCGTTAGATTTATTTTTGTGTTTTAGCTTCGTCGTTGCAACTCACGTTTCTGCAACTCTACTTGCAGTTTCACTTAATTTTTTTATTGTCTAATTCTCTTTAGGTTTAGAATTTATGACTTTGGATTGATAATATTAGATTAATACCAAATGGGAAAACACTTAATTGTTGCGACAACACAAGACCTTCATTATAGTTGAGCAAGTCACCAATAGATCATAAGAACAAGTTTTAATTTTCACAAGTGTGATTTCAATTCCTACAAGTGTGATTTCAATTTCTACAAGTGTGATTTCAATTTCCACAAGTGTGATTTTAATTCTCGCAAGTGTGATTTCAATTCCTGCAAGTGTGATTTCAATTTCCACAAGTGTGATTTTAATTTCAACAACTTTGATTTCAATTATTGCAAGTGTGATTTCAATTCCTTCAAGTGTGCTTTGACTTCTCCAGAGAAACTTAGGCCTTGGCATAGGTTGGTGACTTAATTAAGTATTATGAGTCTTTGAATTGTGACATTAAAGTTCTACAATGCCATAGTCAAAACAACAGTCTTCTTGCATAGATTGTTTGCGAAAGTTCACAAGTTCCATATGAGCCTCGTATTGATAATTAAATGTACAACTCTTCATTTTATTACTAATTTAATTAGAAAGTAATTGAAAGGTCCGTCATTTTTGGCGTTGTTGTCGAATAACTGTCAAAAGAAAGTGGTGTTGTTTAAATTGTGTGGATTTTTCTTCATTTCACTAGAATAGATATTATGATTTATTTTTAGTAATTTGTAGGATGATTTTCTAAGTATTTTCTAGGCCCAAATCTTGAGATCAGTAGGGTAGATTTATTATCTCTTCCCAAAACCCCCAAAAATCTAACAATGCATGTTAATAAAAAAAGGAGAAGGGGCGTCATCAACCGAATTACTTATCACCCACAACAATTTCACTTGCCAAAAAATAGCCTAAGGTATCTTCTCAGGTATTAGAGACTGTGCAAGGATATATGTACACTGAGAACCCATTTTCAGAGAAGAAGATCAACGAGCAATATCGTTCCGAAGAGTTCCTTTTTCGCGAGGCACCTCTCTAAGAAGAGGACATCCCTCAGAAAGAAATGGCACATGATATTTTCAAAGAGGAACCCACGACTTTCAGATTCCAAATAAAATAAACTGATTAGGAGACCAAGATGAAGAACATCCCTCATTCTTCCTTGCTAAAATTTCATGGGCTATCTAAAGAGAATCTTGATACCTTCCTCTTCGAATTCGATGTGCTTTGAAAAATCTACGACTATGTGATAGATGCCTATAAATTGAAGCTCTTTCTTGCCACATTTAAGAACGTTGTGTTACAATGGTTCATGGGCCTCGAAAAGGATAACATACAGTCATGAGACTAGATGAAAAAGAAGTTTATGGACAATTACCAATATTACTGCAAAGGCAAGGAAATAAGGGAAGAAGTCTTCAAAATGATGTAGCATGAAGACGAGAGCTTGGAAGACTACTTCGAGTGATTCACTTACAACCTACAAAGAGAAAAGCAAGGAGACTTGGCTCTTGAAATGCAATGCATATTAATTCTAAGAGGAGTCCAAGATGATTGTATAGAAATTATCAACTTTATGGGTGGGGGAGATGTCTCTCAACTAGAATACGACATTATATTGGAAATTTTTAGTAAATATTACAGAGGCACATCTAAAACAAGAAAAGGAACAAGAGATATGCTGGAAATAATATGAAATATTTTTGGACATGTAATAATGAGGGAATACATCAGTAACATGTTAGAATATTTTAAAATAAATATACTTAGTTCCATGAGCTCCCAACTAGATACATTACAGATGAAGAAGAAGCAGGAGGAAATAGAACAAGCATTTGCTATCTTTTTCCCAAAGTATAGAATGAAGCATCCGAAGAGAGAATGTCCGTTGGATCAAATTGAGGTTCGTGGGATATGCAGTGAGGACCATGCTACAAAATTTTTTCCATCCTTTCTTGGATTAAATGCCATCTATCAAAAATCTGAGGAGCCAAAACATTTATGCTACGTCTCTCAAAAGAGACCCTAGTTGTTACGAGGAAAACCTCTCTATGGCTAGGGGTAAATCACAATAGATGGAAATGACTGCAGAAATAAACTCTATTACCAAGTATGCTATATAGACAAATATGCTAGCAAGACAAGATAAAAGGCCTACCTCGTCTGGACGTTCGATGAAGTCCACCATTGAGCACTTGACCCAAAGCAATATACCCGCAACTAGTCCTCAACAACCAAGCAACACAAGCATATGGTGATAATATATAATGTTAGCACATTCAATAGCATAATCCATCAACATTCATAACAAATACGCCCATGGAATAATAATTCAAATATTTGCAAGATATTAATTGGATGAGAAAAGAGTATTTCTATTAATATATAATTAGTAGAAGTGAATGAGTTACAAACTTCCATGTCGGCATGGTTCGGAACCAAGAAACTAAGTTCCTTCTAGCTGGGCCTCCAATCCTCCACCAAAGGCAATCTCATATAAGAGAGACAATGAAGTTCTCAATCAGTAAGGGAAGATCTTGGGGGCTAAACAATGTGTTCAGACTTAAAGGACAAAGGAATGAAAACTCAATGTGAAGTGAATAATTCCTCCAAAGTAACTTTGCTCTCAAAGTTGAATTCTTTATCCTCTTTTCCATAGCTTGGATTTCGCCCATTTATAGCCTTCAATTGGAATTGAAGGGAAGATTCAAAATGTTTCCAATATATGGCAGGCCAAGGATCACTGATCTCATGATGTTACATGGAAACTCGACACTATTTTTCAATTTTGGTCACATTTCCCGATGTACACGGGCTGTAGTGGTGCAATTTGCGTATACACATGCTGTATAGTAGGAAAGGTGTGTATATGTGGAGAAAATTATATTTTTATCTCTGGGATTTGCAAAAAGGGATTTCAAGTCTACATAGGGAAATGGAAAAAGGCCTTATGTGCAATATTGCATGGGGTGAGGCAAATCTCGCTCTAACAGATGCCCCCTAATGTGTGAGGTCATAGGAGTATCTACGATGGATGAAATACATTATAAAAATTCATAAGTCAAGTAATGGGGACCCAACTAGAAAATCTAGTTGCTCCTTACAATCTGTACTGATTTTTCATACGTGGCTGCCAATTTGAATTACACTGTAGATCCATGTGAAAATATACCAAACAACTGTCAGTGGCCATGAATAGGAAAATAAAAATATGGTTACATGCCAAAGGATGTCATAGTCATGAACAAGGCCCAGTAAAACCAGTCTCAAAATCAATCTAAAGATATTTGTATACAAGGGAGTATAATATGATCTCCCATGATCACTGAAGTCACACGTGTATTGGTCCAATGAAAAGGTAACAACAAATCAGGAAAGATGCGACTACATACTGATGTCTTCAAGTCTTCTACACAATCTGCCAAAGGTGAAAGTCTACATCATGTAAATAAGGGAGTTGAGGTCGAACACAATGAGACTTCGTTTGATTACCAGTCATTGAGGTATACCATTAACAAACGCGAGACAATGTACCGATGATGAAAGTAGGTATCAAGGCATCGAGTACATTCTTACATGTGTGAATAAAGGAGTTGGGGTTGAAAACTTGAAGAATCCATCAATCATGGGACATTGATGTATTCCCAACTGTCGATGGCGAGAGAACCTGTCACTAATGACTGCAAGCCTCTAGGTGCTCATAGGACTCTAGGTCTCGTTTCTAGAATAGATGAGCTGAAGTTGATGGAAGGAGACCTACTGAAAGGAGAGCTTTAAGAAATCTCTCATAATTTAGCATGAGGTACAAAGGAGGATCTTGATTATTTGGAGGAAATCAAATGAAGAACATGTTCACGAACCAATGACCCTGTGCTCCTTTCGCATGTGCCAAGTGTAAGCAGTACACGAAAAAGACCCTCTGAATAGTAGCCAATGAGGAAAAATGTGGACAAAGGCGAGGAAACCACCAATAAGGCTATTGGAATCCAAGACACTACATGAATCCCAATGTGTGAATATATGTCTTGCCTTCAAACACAAGGGAAACCACCCAGTCAACGACCAATGATGAAATGTCAACTGTTGGGTTCAAGGTTACCTACCAATGAGGAAAGTAGGACCAGGGTGCATAATAAGACTACAACTTCATGTGATTATGAGACAAACTGAGGGTATGACCGACATGCAAAGTCAAGAGTTCTGAGGAATGGCCGACATAGGTTGATATACATCCTTTGAACAAGAGCATGAGGCATATGAAATACTCTGGAAACATAGACTCAATGATGAAACCATGAGATGCAAGAGGCATCAATCAAATTCTCCATAGGGATTGGAAGAGTAACCAGTCGGGGGAGTAAACTCTCTTAGTCTACTTGGTTTGAAAAAGGGATAAAATTGTACCAAATAGACATCCTTTCAAATCCAATTTACGAGTGTGAAAGAGACAAGTTCACTCGGTAATCTTTTCGCTTTTTGAAAACAAGTCAGAAAAGAGATTAAATCAAACTCGCTTGGGAGTCCTCTAGGTATAGGTCTGAATGTTTATGAGAAATGAGGCTCAACATAAAGGCATGTATTAGCTATAAGGGACTCCCGGTCCTACGAAAAAAATCTCTGCATGGGCACCAAACGGTGCAAAGGATATAACTAGGGTGCCCATGTTTGGTAAGTCTCTACCATTTGATAACGCCATGTCTTATAGCAGATGGAGGGTTCCGCGTCGCTAAAAAATGGGTTCGTACCTAAGGCATATGAGTGACAGTTATAGGAAAATGCAAGTGTTCATGGTGGAATGGATACCTATCCTATATGCTAGGTAGCAAAAATACCTGTCGTTAGTTACAAACGGTCAACATAACGCTAAAAAAAACAAGAATCCTTGGTGAAAACTACAAAAACCAACTCAATCCACTACTGTATTAGTCGATTAGGTGAAAATACGATCCAAAACTATGAAAAGTGGGCAAAAATTGCTATAAATAGTAATAAAAACCAAATTTTACTATGTCATTTGACTTTTTTACCCAAATAGTGAATTTTGGACCAAATTACCTTCGATATTCAATTGGTGATTACGGGAGCGTCGACTGATGGAATCAACGACCGTCTGGACCAGGTAATTCCTCTTCCCCTCCTATTCCTTTCTAGTGGATTACATTTTGTATTTAGGTTTCAATTTTTAAATTATTTAAGGCGCAAATTAGAGTTTTAGGTGTACACATGCTACCATTCATCAGGTCGTGTATACTCATGATTATACGTGACTGTCTAAAAGACAAAGAACGTATACTAACCCTATACATGACTGTGAATGTAGCATCCCATGTACATGTCCGTAAACAAAGTTTTTGATGGTTTCTAACTCAAAAAGTGATGTTTCTCTGGCAGGATGGTGCTAGAATGGAGGGAAAGGGAACATGAGAAGGTAGATTTTGTTGTGGAAAGAGATCTGGGGGCCCAAATGGCCTTGAAAATATGTGGGTTGTACAAGTTTTGGGCACTCAAAGGGATGAGGGCCTAAGTGAGGTTGATATAGTTTCTCGTAGATTACTAGGATCCAGACAGTGAGAGTTTCAACCTTGATGGGCAACCATTGAGGATTGAAGTCGAGGATATATATTTCTTGAAGGGGTTGTCCCATCGGGGTGAGGTGGTGAAACTCAAAGCTCGGGGAGCTGGGAGGGGTATGAATATAGAAGAGTACATAGAATCTCACTGTATAACAGGGAGCGAGAAGGTCAGGAGTCAACTACCCATCCGAGCGATAAACAATCTAAGCCTCAATATTGTTGTCCTCGTTTTGAGACAGATCATAGGATCAACTTATTTGAATCATGCATCAAGGCTGCTTATGCTCTACTCCGCAGAGTGTTTGAGACACATAGTGTACGATTGGTGAAACTCGCTACTGACTAATATGAAGAGCCATTTGATAGAATGTAAATAGGGTGACAAGAGGAACTTTGGGTTTGCATCCATCTTGTGTAGCTTTTTATTCGAGAAGGTTTCAGGTTTGGGACCTAGAGTTGAGATCATTCCTCAAGGACCTAGCGATCTAGCCATGGCACAGTGGACCGAGGTAATGAGACGATAGGGGGGAGGTAGGGTGCCCACACCCTAAAACGATGATTTATTTTATTGGTGGAGACGACAGGTCATTTCTATGGATGACTACCCCTATGCAGGGATTGACTTTAGAGGGGACCCTGACATGCCATTGCCACCAGGGACTACCTATGGCGACATAGATATGTCAATTTTTTTTTAAATATTTCATTTTTTGTATAGGAAATAAAAAATATTTTTGGATGATGTTTAAGTACTAACTAGACACGTGTGTGACACAGATGTAGGTCCACGATGACCGAACGAGCTTCCATGACATCGTCGAAGGCACTAGGAAGATGAGGTGGTGGGAGGAGAAGCAGAGAGGGTCCTTCAAAACGTACAGGGAAACTTGTATTGTTTGACACATAGGATTCCGATGGTTCAGGTAGAGGATTTTCCAGAGTCCATGCAACGGAAGGTGGTTGGCGTGCCAAGAGCTTGGGTGCGACTCTTTTGGCATCTCACAAATGCAGTAGTTTCTTATCTTAACACACATTCGATGCCACATACGTATATGTCATGGATTTTTTATTATCGGTTGTATATATGTATCGAGGGTGTTGGCCCCAATTTTGTACTATAAACATCATATTTTTTGAAATATATATAAAACATGGTTCTTCGAATTTACTTATATTACAATGTGTACATTGATGAGAATGATTTCTTTGATTTAGTTATGTGACAAATGCCAATCTAAAACGAAATTAGCATAATCATCAGATACATAATTAGAACTCCTAGGTATGTGATGATAAGCAATAAAATCAAATTGTTGCTCTAAAAAGCATACTTGTAGGAATCGTCAGAGTAATGTAAGATTGCACACATGGTAACTGTCGTTCAACTGACATACTACTAACTGGAAATCCAGGTGAACTTCCAAAGAGAGAATACCATGTAAATTGGCATCGCGCAAAAGTTCTATAATGATGCTATATTTGACCACAATATTCGTGGATGGCCCTATCCATGCACCACCTGAAGACACTAGTAGACCCTCGGGTGAGTAAACCACCCAAGCGGTGGAAGCCAATTTCCGTGTATGATGAATAACTCCATCTGTGAATCCTAAATAGACCTAAGACTCCATTGACATCTGCCAACCAAGGGAAAACTCGATAAGCAAGTTGAAGAAAAAAAATAAAGGGAAAATATATATACACTAAATTACATTAGTATACAAAGAGTTATGCTCAAGCTTGGGGCTCAAGCGTAATATCTTTTCAAGTATAGCCCAGTCCTGGGCTCGGCCAAAATGTTTCCTTCATAATATTCTTATTCATAGGCTCCTTTTTCTAAGACACATCGCATGATATAGGGACCATGCCACATGGGTTTGAACTTTCCTGCCCCCAGCGGTTCTTTGGCTTGATCGTATAAAAGTACCAATTCACCCTCAATGTAGAAGCGAGGACATACATAATTATCATATAGAACCTTGACACGTCTTTTATTTGCCTCGATATCCATAGAAGTGTCTTGACGCTGCTCGTTAAGGCTTCTAGGTGTATGAGGCGTCGCTTGAGATCGAAAGTGTCAGGGAGGAGCACGACTGCCAATCTAAGAGAAGGGATTTCACATTCAATAGGTAAGATTGACTCCACACCGTGTACTAAATGGAAAGGAGAAAATATGGTGGAAGTCTTGACTGAGGTTCGGTATGCCCAGAGTGCGGGATATAACATAATATGCCAGTCAGATTTGTTCTGGATGACAGTTTTCTGCAAAATGGTATTGAGAGACTTGTTGACAGCCTCTACCTATCCATTTTCCTGGAGGTAATAAGGGGAATAATGACCATGTTTAAGCCCCATCTTTGATGCTAGCTCTTCCATCATTTCATTCTGAAAGTGACTGCCATGATCAATGACAATCTCACTCGGGATACTGAACCTGGCGATAATTTGATTGAATATGAAGAAGGCGACAGTCTTCCCGTTGGATTTAACTGTAGCCATGGCATCAACCCACTTAGTAAAGTAGTCTACGACCATGATAATGTGCTGATGCCCCCTATCCAAAGTTGGGTTTCAATCCACAAAGTCCACCCTGCACTTGGTGAAGGGACCGATGGTAATGACTGGATGGAGAGGGGCTAGATGGGAGTGCATTTTCCAAGTGAACACATGGAAGGGGTGACACTTATTAACCTCTTCAACACAATATTTAAATATATACAACCATAAATAACTGGCTCACAAAGTTTTCTAGGCTGTCGCAAGCCCAGATAGATGACCACCACAAGCCCCACTATGGAAATCATTTAGAACTGACTCAACTTCGTCGTGAGTTAGAAAACAATGCAGGATATTGTATATTCCTCAACGATACAGAGTGTCACTGACAATAAGGTAATTCTTAGCTTGGTATCATACACACCGTTGATCATCTCACGAGAGATGCTAAGGGAACTTCAAAGTTTGAAGATAGAGAACAATGTCTCCATAGGTCAAATGACAAGACAAGAAAAATATGTTCATCCACAAAAGAATCAACATGAATAACATCCTTGTCCAATCGTGGGAAGTTGAATATTAACACTGCAAAGACTATTGATTTCTTGGATTTTGTAGAAGTGAAATTGAGATCGAATTATTGTAAAATGACAATCCATTTATTGTATTTTCCCCCTATGATATGCCTAGTAAGGACGTATCGAAATGGATTGACATCGAAAACCACAATAGTTTTGCAAATAAATATATAATGGTGTAATCGTTGGACTGCGTGAATGACAACCAAAGCTATCTTTTCAACGTGAGAATATTTGAGCTCAGGACCAACCAAGTTTCGACTAAGATAGAGATCATCATCCTCCTAAAACAAAACCATACCAATCGTCTCTTCGGACATGACGATATAAAACAAGTAATCCCTACTGTAGTCAGGAGACTTCAACAGAGGCGTCGATACCAAGGATTTCTTCAAAGCATCGAAGGATTCTTGGGCTCGCTCATCCCAGATAAAAGGGGTGTCCTTCTTCAAAATATGCATGGAACCCTTAGAAATATTGGCATATTTCACTATAAACTGACGTAAAAATTTAGCTTTCCCCTGTAAAGATTGAAGTTGTCGAATAGTGTGCGAGGGAGGAAATCAAAGTATTGCCTCAACCTTTAACAGATCTACCATGATCCCGATCTTAGAGACTAAAAATACAAAAATACGTCCAAACCTAATGCAAAAGATGCATTTATGAGGGTTTAATTGAATTCTATAATGACGAAATCTTTCAAAAACTAGTTGAAGGTTCTTAGGGTGATCCACTCTCTTACGAGAGTGAGTAGCGAGATCGTCAAGATAAGCTTCGACTATATGCTTAATATCATGGAATGCGAAGGTCATAGCACGCTGAAAGGTTGCTCCAGTGTTTTTAAGGAAGAAAATCATCTTTCGGTATGCGAAAGTAACCCAAGGACAAATAAATGTCATCTTATGTTGATCCTTGGGTTTAATTTGAATTTGGTTATACCCTGAAAAATCCATCCATGAAAGAAAAAACATTGCTTCCCGCACACTCGTTGAAAATCTGATCGATGAAAGGTGTCGGGAAGTTGTCTTTAGGACAGTCTTTGTTAAGGTCATGAACGTCCATGCATACACGGATGGTTCTTTTCTTCTTATTCACAAGAATGAGATTAGATACCCATTTAGTCAAGGGAACCGGTTAGATAAAGCCA
>JASDQU010350961.1:0-12193 GCA_032191745.1 Picea mariana
GCACAAAATAATTGATATAAAATTCTGAAAATTGTACTAGCAATACTATGGACTGTCCACTATCCAATGCAACTAGTCTCACTCAATTTGGATACTCTAGGAAGAAGTTATGATTGTTTTACCCGGAACACCTGCTTGAAACTAGTCAATAGGACTAGTCAGATACCCTATCTTCCACGGGGTGTATCTAAAAATTTAAGATGAACTAGAAGCTGAAATTTTTACCACAGATACCTTACTAATTTATGTGAATAGACTTCATATTTCAGGGTCTGAAACGTTACAAAAACAATTTTGTAGCAAAAATTCCGCAATGACTTAGTTTAGGATGATTCCAAAACCTTATATTACACAGGTTGTATCTCCTAAAGTATAAGGCCTCAGGAGCTTAAATTTTAACCCAACATACCTTGATCCATATGATAAATATCCTCCAAGATGTTACTTTTGAAACATTGTAGAAAAAAAATTTATAGCTAAAATTCGAAGGTGTCTCAGATGTAGCAGCGAAACCCCAAGACCTTGAGCTCTGATACCATATGTTAAGAACCAAATATCAATATAGCATAGAAAGACCTTATAATAAGTACTCAACGCCTTGAAAAAGATATAATTTCATATAATAATCCTCTTCGAAGGGGAAATGTCCTTATACACCACATAAATGTTCAAGTACAAGATGATTCCAAATGAAAATGTCTCCTTGGTATATATAGGAGACTAGGAGGTACAATTACAACTAATGGACCCAAACCGACATAAATAAAACAAAATTACTAATGTAATATTCCCCAATTAATGGGTAATGTGCCACTATTTAGGGATTAACACATAACCAAATACTAAGTCACCATTGTAGCAATTGCAACTCTCCTCTAGTCATGCACACCACTTGTCCTTATGCAGTTGTGAGAACGAGTGTGAAAAATGAGCTCTAGAACCCTCTTATTTATAGTCCTCCAAGCATAGATGATTTTAGGGGCTAAATTTCGCAAATGGGCTAATTTTCCATGGTTTTTCCCAAAAAAAGATTCACCAATTTCCATTTTTTCTAAAAATGATTCGCCCAAATTCTATAGGATAAAATAATTTTACCTTTAAAATCGCCAAAAATTTATAGAAAGTGTATAAAATCCTTAGAAATTTAAATATTTTTACAAAACTATCGCCAAACATTTTACATTTTGCATATTAATGACTAGTAAGATTAGCCCATGTTTCTACATTTTAATATAAATTTCCATCCTTAAAATCATCATTGCCTCCAAGTGACCTGACTGGGCCGACTTCTACTTATGGAGGATAATAATTTAATATAAATTATTATCTTGAGCCGACTTGTCTTCTAAGGTTATTTCTTAACCTTCTAGGGTTTCTATTGCTTCATGGAATATTCTAGACTCGTCAAAGTTTACATGAAGAAGTTAATACCTCCCGAAGTTACCATAATATCAACATGCATATCATGAAATTCTACGTCCACATCATAGTGATCCAATTATTGGCCTTTCTTCCAATCACACAATGGATCATTAGTTATGTTTTCCTCACCAAGTAGCAATTCACACTATGTATAAATATTTATATATGCTATGTTTTAAAACATATAGTTCTATTATATAAATAAATAAGGTTAAGGTGAGAAATCCCCCTCTTTATCAATTAAGTTTTACTAACCTCATGCTCCAATTGCTTCCATAAAAATCTTCAACCTTCATCTCGATGACCTTATGCTCCAATATTTTTCTGCATTAATCTAGAATTGTCAACTTTTTACTTTTTTCCACTTTTTCTAGATAGAAAATTTAGCGAAAATTGCTATATTTAAATAGTGCAAATCTGAAGAATAAAAATTCACTAGGAAACAATTTTCTAGTTGTTGTTGACTTGGAAAAAAATTCTAGTTCTGATGTCTTAGGTCACATTTCCTCCATTTAAATAGTTTCAAAAATCACTAAAGTCTCCCAAAATAGTGGATTTTATTCTAGTTCTTTATCTCCACTCCAAACCCTTGGAATTTAGCCAAATCCTCTATTGGGTTTCTTTGTGCCTACTCCTATTCCACACTATCCAAATTTCATGTTTAACTGAGCTCCTAACATTGAGTATCTGCCTATTATTAAAAATTGATAATTGTTATTTTCCAAAATTCTAGAGATGAATTTTCCTTTCATTTTTTTATTTTAGGCCTCTCCCATTATTTCTTCCAGGATTTTTAATATTTCTTCCCTGAAACTATCTACACATTTCACAATTTCTTCTCCGAACTATCAAGAGCTTTCACAACGTCAAACTTTTGAACATACACAAAAATCCATTGGGGCTTTGGAAAACTTATAACTTTGAAAGCCATTGGGGCCTTTTTAAACTTTCAACTTTAGAACTTGATCGAAATCATTAGGGATTTTCTTAACATCGAATTTTATTTATGCACCAAAATCCTTTGGGAAAATTTCAAACTTTGAACTTTCAAATATACCCAAAATAATTGGTACTTTTTCAAACTTCGATCTTTCGAACTTATCCAAAGGGCATTGGGGATTTTCAAACTTTGAACTTTTGAACTTAAATCTGAAAGCCATCGAATATTTTTTAAACATTAAAGTTTTGAGTTTGTCCAAAATCCACTAGGGATTTTTCAAACTTGTTCGAAAGACATCAATTATTTTTCAAACTTTGAACTTTTGAGCTTGTCTGAAAGTCATCAGATATTTTTCTAACTTTGAACTTTTGAGCTATCCAAAATCCATCGGATCTTTTTCAAACTTTTAAATTTTGAACTTGTCCAAAATACATCAGAGCTTTTTCAAACTTTGAACTTTTGAACTTGTCCAAAATACATAGAGTTGTTTTATAAACTTCAAACTTTTGAAATGCTCCAACATCAGTGAGACTTTTTTCAAACCTCTAAATTTCAAACTAACCCAAAGTCGTCAAGGCTCTTACTAAATTCCATATTTTTATTATGCCCAAAATCCATCCTGGCCTTTGTAAACTTTGAAACTCAAGAGCTATTGGGTCCTAATTTGTGAACTTTGACCTTTGAACATACCTAAAATCCATCAGCCACCTTTTGATGAGTTAAACCTTTCACCCCCTTAGAAAAGGCCTTTGGAAGTCTTTCGGACTTCACTTTCAAATAAGTCCAAAGATACATTTGAATTGCCACCATCACACCCCTGTTAATTTGTTTTTTAGGGATAGCTTTCGTTCATGCCTATGAACCTTGCATCATCCTACAACCTGAATGGTTCCTTGTAATCTACTTTTTCCTAAATTGTGCTAGCCCAGAATAGGTCCTTTGACCTTAGAACCCAATACAAGAACATTTCATAGATCCCAACAGATTTTAATGGAGGGTGAAAGATTGGATGGTGGGGATACATTCATAGTCATGTCTTATTTTAATCTCCACCATCCAATAATTTTGTTGTTCATCTGTTAATTATGGTATGAGAGATGTCTTATTGGAAAATGAAAGATGTCTCTAAGTTTGAGGGATGGTTGAGGTGGTTTGACAAGATGGTTGGGAGGTAGGTATTGCACTCTTCCCATCCAGGTTGAAATATATGATGAGACTTTATGACTACCCTAGGGTTTATAGTGGTAGATAGTGGGACAATTATCAATTTCTCTACATTTAAAAAAAAAAAAATGAGGGATGGTGATCATGACAAGTGTATGCGGGTTTGAGGTCTTAGGTACTACCCCATACATAAATGGGAGAGAGATGACTAAAAAAACAATCCATCATTTTTCCATTTATAGATATGTTAATATATAGATATCATAGCTTCTTTCATCCAAGAGTCCTAGGATTATTTTGATAAAAGCCATCAGCATATCCAAATGAATTAAATTAAAAAAAAATAGCATTGAAGTTGCAAGGATTGGAGATGAGAAGAAAATGATAGGTGTTGATTTTATCTTCCCTTCTCATATTCTTCAATGCATTAAAATTACTATGGTTAGAATTGATGAATATTGTGTGCTTCCCACTATATAATTTTCATTGAGCTCCTTATCACACTATTTGCAGTTACTCTTTGCAATTTCAACTAAGAAAAGAAGTTGAGAAATCACGAGTGTGGATCCACTTTCAAGCCTTGAAAATTTTGACTGTCATGCAGACGATACAACAACAAATCAACAATATAGAAGGGTAGTTACAAGATACCAGATCAATATTGAATGCAATGGAGAAGAGGCTCTATGCACGAGAAAATGCATTGGATTTCATGAGAATGTACATGATATAAAATGTTGAATTTGACCTTTCATGGACATGGACATACTACCCAACATTTCTAAGGATGGAATCAACAGATTCATGTCTTCGATTAGAGGCAGAGCTATGGTAATGGGAATGCTTGAATTTTTCAACTTTCCATCTCATTTTTTAGATGAGAGGGTATTATGTATTAAAGGAAATAGTACCTCCAGTGGCATTGTTAATCAATATGTTTTTTCTTTTCCCGAGGTGCTCCAACCCAAAGATGTATTCTTGAGAGAATATACACTTGTTTCTTAAAATAGCTATGATTTTGTCATCCTCTAGAATTCTTTGACAAATGTTGTTCCCTTCATTTACTAGAAAATTGAGAATCAATGCTCCATTTCCAACTGAATTGTTATTTTTCATTTGGGGCAATGTCTAAAATTGAGAATGGGAAAATGGATTAGAAGAACTCTAGATGCAAGTATTTTGAATCCATAGATCACATCTCTAAGCTATGATGAACAACCCATTTGCTTCGAAAAGGTAGTTAGGAATTACATGGGATTACACAAATTGGTAAATGACCTTGTGATGCTCTTGTATGCGAAAACCTTGCTCACCTAAACTTTAGTTTGGAGGAACAAAACAATCCATTAGCAAAATCTATAGGATTCTTAAGCTAGAAATAAATAGATTTTGTGTATTTTAGTGTTTTTCTAATATTATTCAATCTAATTTATGCATCATTCGAATGTGTCTGGTATGTTATCTAATTATCTATCAATATGTCAATAGGGAATGCTCGTTTTAACATTTTTCAGTGAGTATGTTGATCTTTAGGAAATGAGGTCCATTTTCCAGGAGTTTGTTTCATCATTTTTGTAGGTCTATTTTCTCTTGTTCTATCCTCCCTTGCAGGTATCAAATAAATCCAAAGAAGAGCTTGTCAGATATAGGAAATCAAGGTAAGATTGCTTCTTTTGTCAAAATAATTGGGTGTTCCACATACAAATCACAACGGTTTTTGCAGGGAATTGCTTTTATTTCTTGTTTATTAGAAATATAGGGTTTCCATGGCCAATATATTTATATTTGTAATGTACACTAATCTAGTAGTTTTTTTTAGGTCAATTTTTTTTTTCTTTTTTAAACTAGAAGTATTGCATTTCCATGAAAAATATATTTATATATGTAATGTACACTAACCTAATAATAATTTCCATGTGCTAATAATTGCACAGGTTGTTTTTTAATTTTTCCTAAGCCCGTGTAAAATATGACCTTTGATTTAATATTAATGAATATTCTTTCTATATGATTGATTGGTTAGAGGTAGAATATGAATATCTCCTTTTTAACTTAGATAATTCAATGGTTGGATTGTTATTTCCTCATGGGATTAACCATGTTCATTCATTATTCCTAATTTAAATCCCTTGTTTCCATTCACATTGGTCATTACATCCTCTCAATTTTTCTTATCACTATGTGTTGTTGATATAATATGATATGACTAACCAACCCTCTGGGAATCTATTTGTATTTGTTGTCCCCTCTTTTTGTGGGTTTGGTTGGGTTTGTAAATTCATTTAAAACTAAAAAAATATATACTTTTCATTGTCCAGGATTTAAAATAAGGTAAATGAAGGAAAAAATTATATTATATTATTGCAGTAACCAACCAACCAATCTAGTTTGGCCTTTCATTAGAGTTATGGTTTGTTGAAGTTTTCAATTGTGATCTTTTTTTCTTTCTCTCGGTCATCCAACAAGAACCCTAACCCTAGATTCAAAGGTGATATTCATACTCATATTAATGTAGATACATTAAATCCATTCATCTTTTATAACATAGTGAAGCTTTGGGATGTCTTTGTTTCATTGGAGGGAAGGAAACCACAAAAGGTGCACCATAATTTGCATCTTCTACATAATTTTTTATTATGAAGACATACACAATTATATAATGATTTCTTGGATTATATATGAGGGATTATTTCTTTGAATGCTTAAATAGAATTTCATCAAGTCCAGTTTTTTTTCCATATATTTTCCCATTTCCTCCATTTTTAAAATGTGGAAATTTTTAACAATATATATGATTGTGTGATGTGTTGATGATTTCTAAAATTCAAGGGCAGTCATTCACAAAGTGTCATTACAATGATTCAATGTTTAGTATTGATATTGATAACATAAGTTTTGATAAAGATTTTTATTTGAAAGGTGTTTATAGATATTTCTATGTGGATATTATAAGAAAGGGATTCACATCTTGGAGTTATTGTGAGTCATTTAGGATTCTTATGGATTTTGGGGATTCTTATTCTTTGCTTATTCTAGTTCATGGGTTGGTTAAGTTATGAATTGAAGATCGTATTAAATTCAACATCATTTGTTATCATTTGAAAATTTCGTTCAGACGAATTACTATTTGGTATAGGTGTCTGAAGATGTTGTAATGTAACTAACCATCTAATTAATCTTGTTATCATATGATTTATACTTGTGCAAATCCCTCAACAATATCCCAATATTGTGTAACAATTAGAAGTTTATACCATTGTCACCTCAGTAAAGACTTCCCTCATTTTATTGATGGAAGAAGGTCCACTAAAAGGGATGCTTCCCTGGTGACCTCAAGGGATCAAATAACAATATTATCCAAGCCTACAACCCCCTATATTGGTCACCTAAGTGTTAGGTCTATGTCTAGGAGAGACAAGGAAGGTAACAAGGTAATTTGTTCACCTTTACGAGACAATAAACAAATCCAAAGCATAAAATAGGAAATTACCAAGTTATATGGCACATAAATGACCTCTTAGACACTACATGAGCAATAAATCCAATTTTTGTTGAAAATTAAAATAGTAAGACAACGTGCAAAATAAATCAATAATTTGTAACAACAACAAGAAAAAAGTACCAAAAAATATATCAATTGAGCATAGAGATTAAGCCTTTAAAATGTATAACAACATCCAATTGATAGATCTAAGTTATGAGTACCTTAATACACTTTTCCAAGTAAGTATGTAGCAAATAAAGTAAACTCTAGTGGCTATGGCAATGTTTTATAATAGTAGCAATAAATATCATTAGTTTTCTAAGGTTTGAGTTAGATGGGTTAGTGAAATTGCTTTGAGAGACAGAGAATTCTAGTTCTAAGTGTAATTTTCACCACAAGAAGAGATTTAGTCTAGTGTCGTTGTATTTTAGTGCTTATGGAGTCAATAATGCAACCCCTTTAATATTGAACTAGATGATAAAGAAGAATGAGGTTTAAACCCTAAGGTGCAAAGCCTCTTGGCCCTTAGGACTAAGCCTTCAAGAAAATGATCCCTAGGTTGCAAAGCCACTTGGGCTCTAAGTGTTTTTTTCTCTCTTCTAGATGAACTAAGTCAAGCATCAAAGCCTAGGATAAAATCCCTAAGGTGAAAAGCCTCTTGGGCCTTAGGTCCTTCAATCCTAGAAATATAATTCTTTCAAAAAACTTGGACAAACAAATCATATGAAGGAGAAAAATAATTATGTCTCCTCCCTAGAGTTTCACCAAGACAAAGTAACGTGCAAATTGTCACCTCAAAACATAATTATCAATGACATAAATTGCAGCAATTACTTATTCAAGTCAGTAGGCAAATAAAAACCCTAGTTTCAACAACATACCATCCAAGAAAGCAAAAGAATTCACAAAGATCCTTCCTCAAGAAGTGTGTATGAGATCCAAGAGACAAGAAAGAGTAGAGTGAAACTTTTCTAAATCTCTCACACAAGTGTGAGGAGTGAAAGTGATTATGATAATATGAAATGAGCACTCCCTCTATTTATATGAGTTAAACAAGTATTATTGTCCACAAAATGTTATAATTTCAAGTTACAAGTGGGGTAAACCGCTCCAAAATAGCCTCTACAACAATAATAAATGAAACTATAAATCATAAAACCACATGTGTGGTTATGTCAAGCCTCCTATGGTTGAAGGAGGGCCTCCCAAGACCATATGTCATCATCCAAAGTTCAAGAAAGGTTTAATAATTTCCATGCCACCTTAAATCATCATGTGGTTTCCATGTGGTAGAAAACACCAACATCTCCATCAAGCCCTAGCATGATTTCATCATAAAAAATGCACAACGTCCAAGGTGTGAAGGATGGTATGCATGGTGGAGGAGGGTGTATATAAGATCTGTATGTTGTCCAAGAAAAAACAAGTGCAACGTCTTCCATCAAATGATTGGGTAATGTGACGGTGCACTATCCAGAGTATGGGATCCCTACCCATAAGTGTGTCATCATGACTATCTATTTCAAAATCAAGCCCATTTGTCCATTTTCAAAGGTCCAAAAGATGTGAGAGATAGTATTTGAATGTTTCAAGCCACTAGGTGACTCAATTCTCTACATCACACATGCCATATCATAAAACAAAGGCACAACATCCTTGGTGAAATCCTAGGGCATCCTTCAAGAACCATGTTAGGGGCATCCAAATCAAAACAAAATATGAAATCAAGTAAATCCAATTTTCATAACATATACTAGTCCTTAAATAATGAAAAGTAATTTGTTACTTAAGATATAAGCCACATGAATAATTCACATCAAGTGTCCCCTTCAAATTTCACACTAGCTCAGAAATTTATGTAAGTTGGCAAGTTTGAATATGGGAGGACCCTCATAAATAGAAGGAACTACCTAGCCCATAGAAAAGAATAAAAATTACTTGGAAGTAGTTCTAAATTGTTTCCCTCTCCTTGTAAATCCTAAAAAACTAACATGTTACAAATGACTAGGATATCATGCAAATTACATTGCCTATCAAAATCCGTGGTGTAGAGGTGCAAAAGTGCACAGTGATAACTGGCATGAATTCTCTTCACAAACATTGAAAATACACAAAGTGTTGGTTGTGCTAGCAATATACCTCTATGAAGTGCATAACGGCACAAGACATAGTTGCACTAAGCGTAGACATATGTTCATAGAAAAAGCCTCCGGAAAACCTAAAAGAATTGCCTTTTAAAAAAAGGTTATTGACTAAGAAATTTTGCAAATATAAATACATTACCAAGCTTGAATTGCTTCAATTAGCAGTGTGCAACTATTGGAAGTGCAGAGGTGTGTAAATGCACAATGATAACTGGCATGAATTCCCCACACATGTGTTGAAAATACACAAATGTTGGCTATAATAGTGATATACCTTTGTAGAATGCGGAGGTGCAAAATACATAACCACACAGAGTGAAAACATATGTTCATAGAAAAATCATTTGCACAACCTGAAAAAATCCCTTGTAAAAAAGGATTTTGAGTAGGAAATTTTGCAAAGATAAATACACCACCGAGATCCAATTGATTCAAAGAAAAATCCATGGCCTATATTACTAAAATTTATTTCCCACACATGAATTACCTTCAAAATATGGTCAACCATAAATAGAAACCATTATCTATCTCATACAAGAGGGGGGGATTTTCTTTGCACCAATTCTAAATCCCTACTCTTTCCTCGTAAATCCGAGTAGCTCCACCTGCCATAATTGACTCAACCACCATGAAAATCACATGGCTTACCACAATACAAGGTGCAAAACTAATGGAAGTGCCAATGTGCAAAATCACAACAATGTGAGGGCAAGGGAGGATTAGTATAAATTCTCCACACACGAATTGAAAACAGACTAGATGTTCACTGTGTCAGGGAAACACCTACATGAAGTACAAAATATGTAGTTGTGTGGAATTCAAACAAATCGACAAAGAAAAAGGCTCTGCACATAATCAACAATGCATTGTACATGGAAATATTGACCATATACTACATAGAAATCATCTTTTTAGATTAGATTCATTTTTCATATACTCCTGCACATTTTTAACTTGATGCATTCCATGTCCCCTTGAATTGTCATTATTATTCCATTCAATTTGGAAAGAGATCAATAGATAATTGCTTGGTTTGTTTAGACAATAGAGGTATAGACGCATTGGAATCATATCAATATGAACTAGGATCCAATTTCTTGCACGAATTGGATCATGTTCATGACATTAACATATATCTTTCAAAAATTCAATTGTCTTCATCTTCAAATGTAAATGAAAATGAAAGAGCACTATGGAGACATACATTTTGCATACGATGAGAAACAAAAGGATTAAATAAAACACCAAATAAAAGTCTAATAAAACATTTCTTGCATTGTGCATAAAGCATACACTAATGAACATCAAGCACACAAACTAATTGCATCTTTCTATGAAACACAAATAAATGCCGCACATCATTGGTCAAAATCAAGGTAGTAGATGGACACCCGGGTCTTCTTCAACAAGTATTGCAGATACTTTGCAAACATAAGTCACATGGAAATTTGTCTATTTCTTAAATAATAATTGAACCAATCTATTACCCAATTCAAATAACTATATAATCAAAATTATGGCTATAAATTAAGCTCATGTCCATCCAAGAGTTTTCATATTTTCTAATCCCAATCCTATTCACTAGAAACAAATAAGCAATAAAAACTATTCATTCTAACAAAAAATTACAACATGAAAACAATAATACCCAAAGCATAAGATTTCCTACTTTCTTGCATATACTTGTATATTCCCAAAATTAGAACTCTTGCAAATCGTCATTCATAGCACTTGGAAATTGAGATGTCCCTTGTATTTCTGAACTATAGCAGCTTATATCATGATCAAATGAAAAAAACTGAAAAAAATGGAACATGATATGGGATGCATCAACTAAACAATCCCCAACACCATATGAAAATGCATCCAACCTAAAACACTACTAAATATGATCAAATTTGCCATACTTTTTCATTTCTATTACGACACTTTTTCGTTGAACTTTCCATGAAAGCGGGTCTTATTTTTCGTGGATATTTTTTCGTCGCTCTAGCAACGACCCAGAACTCATCGTGGTAATATCCACGAAATATGGTTGCCACATGTCATTCGTTTGATAATCATTTTTTCTAGCTTTGTTTTTTTTACAAACATTTGTCTATATAGCGAAAAACATCCACTTTTGTTGCCAAGAGAATGGTATATTTTCCACGATTGTCCGTTGCTATATAAACAAAAAATCGTGGAAAAACACAAATGAAAAGTTTTTTTTGCCACGAGAATGTTATATTTGCCACGATTTTTCGTCCCTATATCGACAAAAAATTGTGGAAAAACACAAATGAAAAATTTTTGTTACCACGAGAATGTTATATTTTCCACAATTTGTCTTTTTTATATAGACGAAAAATCATGGAAAAACACAAATGAAAAGTTTTTTGTTGCCACAAGAATGCTATATTTGCCAAGATTTTTCATCCCTATAGAGACGAAAAATCATGGAAAAACACAAATGAAAAGTTTTTGTTGCCACGAGAATGTTATATTTTCCATGATGTTACATTGCTATATATATGAATGTTCATGGAAAAACACAAATAGAAAGTTTGTGTTGCCATGAGAATGCTATAGTTTCCACGATTTTGATCTCTATATAGATGGATGTTCATGGAAAAACATGTTGGATCATGTTGTCATTGATGCCAATGGTTTTTCATTGATGCCAATGGTTTGATTACTTGGGAGATTGTTGGATCATATGTCATTGATGTAAATGGTTTGGTTTGATTGATGTCATTGGTTGATGTCAAGTAATTGATTGATATGATTCCCTTGATGAGAATGTTATATGTCCAAGTGGAAACCAATCGATGCAAAGGTAAACAAATGGATGAACTCCAAAGTCGTCCCCTTATGGTGAAAGCCCTCATGGGAAGACGCTTTGTGGATTGAGTTATCCTAGAAGAATGGTTAGAGGACCCATGCTCTCATTATTATCTTATCATGATTGATAAGGTGTACAAATGGATGAACTCCAAATTGGTCCCCTTATGGTGAAAGCCCTCACGGGAAGACGCTTTACGGATTGAGTTATCCTAG
>JASDQU010350962.1:961-11230 GCA_032191745.1 Picea mariana
AATGTAAAATGCTTTTGCTAGTTCTGTTGCTCAACTATTAAAAATTAAGCCACCTTGTGATGTGTTGTCTATAGTTCCATTATGCGATGGGTCATGTGTAGTTTTTAGTTTACATATTTGTTTGATATGTCGTTTAATAACCGTATTTAATACTTAATACACTCATACATAATATATTCATATTTAACATATTTAAATATATAAATATTCAATATATATGTTTATGAGTTTAGTTATTAAGTTATTTTATTTTCAAAATTTTCATATTAAATTATTTAATAAATAATTAATATATATATATAATATTTAATATATGTGTTTTTGAGTTTAGTTATTAAGTTATTTTATTTTCAAAATTCTCATATTAAATTATTTAATAATTATTTTTAATTTAATATTTATTAGTGATATTGTTAATCAATGCTAAAATTAAAATAAAATAATATTGATTGTATTTCTTTAATTAACAATGTTATAGATGGATTTTTTTATTTATTAACAATGATTAAAAAAGACACTACATAAATAGAGTCAAGCACAAGCTCTTCAATGTATGTGGGCCTATTTTGATCCCCCACATACACAAGCTCTTCAATTTAAGAGTCAAGGAGGGCTTTCTTAAACCTTGGACTCAAAGCCTCATTGTACCTATTTTTAAAAGTGGGAATAAAAGCAATCCCTCTAATTATAGACTATTTCTATTAGCCCCATTTTGTCCAAGCTATATGGAAGTATTTTGGAAAAGAAGATAAGCATATGAATAGAAAGCTACGGAAAAAGAGCTAAAGGTCAGGTTGGTTTTAGAGGTTATCATTCAACTGTGGACCGCCTTATTATGCTTAGGGTCATTGCAGATGAGTGTTGCAACAATAAAACTAATCTCCTTTGTTGTTTCGTTGACTTTAGGAAAGTTTTTGACACTGTGCCTAGGACCAACCTTTGGAATAGGTTAGAAGAGCTAAAAGTTCCCTCCAATCTTAGAGATGTTGCGGTAAGGTTGTATGAGAACGTTATTGTCAAGTTTAGGAGCATTAAGGGTTGGTATGAAGAACTTAATTACAATATAAGAGTCAAGCAAGGTTGTCCCCTATCCCCTACCCTTTTTGGCATTTACATTGACAATTACATTTACATTGACATTTAAAAAAAAATTAAAAATATGAAAAAACTATTTTGATCATAGAATTACCCTTATGTATGTGGACCACTCTTTCCACAAGAAAATTGCACATTATATTAAGATATATAATATGTTTACATAGTCATAAAAACCATTGCAAACGAAGACCTAGCCTTGTGTCTTCTCCACCAAAAAAAACAAACCAACTACATCTCGTATCAAAAGACATATGATACCATTGCTTCAACATGATGATTATCCAAAAAATAGCACCATAATATAACTATCTCCAAAATAACAAAGGTCAAGAACTTATGCAAAGAAAATTTTGACACTACATTCAAACCTAAAAATGTCCTAAAAAAAACTCATAAATGACAACATGATTCAGATAGGAGATGCTAGTACAACTTTATATAAACTCTTGGTCCCTCATGACCATTGTTCCCCTGATTGTATGCGATAGCTCCAGGATGCTCAGATAGAGCATGTTTTGATAATAAATTAGCCTCCTGATTTTCTTTTCTAAAGACGTGGGAAAATGTGATGATAGAAAAGTGTTTGATGAGATCCCTTGCTCGATCTTTCCAACAATCAATGGAAATTACCTGCAGAGAACCAATATTGTTTAGCCAATCAATAACAATTTTTGAATCTCCAATGATGTGAATATCTGAAATAGAGAGTATGTGCGCCAATGTGAGGACAACCCAAGCTCCCAAGAATTCCGCTCTTGTGTTTATGCCCCCACCACAATTGAGAGTCCGCCTATAAACAATATGATCATTTAGTTTTATAACATCCCCTGCTCCATTTTCTTCTCCATTTCTTTGCGCAACCCCATCAAGCCATCCAATGATTCTATGTTGTGGCAGGTTATGGGAAGTGCGCCTAAGAGATTTATGTGTTTTCTGGGAACTATGGCATGCCACAACAACAATAGATAGAATGCATACCTTATCCATAGATGGAGACTTAGATTCAAAAATAGCCAGATTCCTTTCATTCCATATGTACCAACATATAAATGTTGGTAAAGATGAGTGACTATAATTCCTTCTAGTCCAAATATCAAAACAATCCAAAACTGTGGAGCTCGACCACCCAATGACCAGCTTGTGATGTTTAATAATTTTTAACAAAATAGAACATGTGAATGGACATTTGTCAAATAGATGAAATATCGATTCTTCATTACCTCTACAAAAAAGACATAGACTAGGTCCTTGTCATCCTCGCTTGAGAAGATTATTCTAGGTAAGCAACTTGTCTTCTATAAGGAGCCATGAAAATAGTTTTATCTTTTGAGGGCACTCCCAGGTCCATAGACTCCTCCTCACGCCTCCATTGATGTTCTGCCATAACTTAGCTGCTAATGTGTTATAAACATTCTTTGTAGTTATAATGCCAATACAGTCACCCCTTGTCCACCTTAACTCATCTTGGTATTCTAATATTGCTATGACCGCATCAATCAGACGATGTATGTATCTCTCCCATTCATATGCAAGTTTTCCCACCAAGCACAGTTCTAAAATGTTAAGCCAATTGGTGCAATTTGAGCCTAGTGTCAGGGCACTTATTGCTTGGTAAAGATAATAAACCTGGTGATCATTTAAATTCTTTATCAGCTTCGTCGATAGATAGGATCCCTTTCCCATCCCCATAATTTCATCCTTACTCGTAATGATAGAAACCCTCATCCCCGGTTTCCAAGCCAGCTAGTGCACAAGCAAAGGTAATGCATTTATCAAATTCTTCCATGTTTGAGAGCCAGAAAGAAGCGATGAATCAACTGTGCGCAACCAAGTTATCACTGATGTGTGAGGAATATACTTATCTTTTAGAAATCGCTGACATATCCCAGGATGCATCAAACCGCACCAAATAGATTATGTAGGTAAGGCTCTCGAGAAACAATAAATGTTTCTAATCCCCCATCCACCAATTGTTTTGGCCTATAGCTAATATCTCCCACTTGCATAAATGATAGGAAGATGGATATTTTGCACCCGACCATAGGTAGGAGAAGGTCATCTTACGAAGCTGGTTCAAGAATGTAACTGGAATGTGTGCTAATTCCAACCAATACACAGGCTGACTTTCCAACACAACCTTTATCAATACAAATCTACCTCCCAGTGATAGGAAGTGATTACACCAGTGAAAAATTCTGTGTTCATATTTCTTCAGAAGCCATTGCCAATCAACTACCTTATAACTATCCATCTTTAAAAAATATCCTGAGTATTTAAAACGCTCAGACAGACTCATGATTCCAAAATGAAACAATGCAGTCAAATGATTTAGAAAATCCCATTGTACACCAAAATGATGAAAAGTAGACTTGTTAACGTTGATCTCTAAACCAAATGCACCACAAAAAGCGTATAAAAGTGTATGAATTTCCCGCCATTCAATGATAGATGCATTTGACATTATTATCACATCTTCCATAAATAAGAGATGGAGAACTCTTACCAATCGAGATACTTTAATACTCGTCAAATGCCCTTCTGTATAACTATTTTTTAGTGAGAGGATCAACCCCTCCATCAGAAGGATAAATAATAGTGGTGACAGTGGGAAACCCTGACGCAATCCTCTCCCACTGTTGATGAAATTAGTAGACTCTTCATTGATCAGAATGGCTAATGATGTTGATGTCACACAATCCATAATCCATTTAGACATATGATGACCAAAAATGCAATGTAGAAGCATCAATCTTAGATAATCCCTGTTCGTGCAGTCATATGCCTTTTTTAGATCCAACTTCAAAATGACAGCCTGTAATTTATTTTCTTTAATACTATGAAGGAACTCCTGTGTTGTACCAATGGCGTCCAAAATATGGCGACCCTTGAGGAATCCCAATTGTTCATTGGACAGTGAACGCAAGAGAATAGGTCTAATTCTTCTCGCTATGATCTTTGTAACAATTTTGTAACATAGATTGCAAAGTGCAATAGGGCAATAATTGGAGAAGGATAATGGCTAATTAGATTTTGGAATTAGTGCAAGAAAGGTGGAGTTGATCGGTCTAATGAATTCACCTTGAATTCTAGTATCCTCAACCATCGCAAGTAAGTTAGGACCAACCAAATGAAAGAATAAAAGGAAAAATTTGATTGTCCACCCATCAGGGCCGTGACTCTTATATTTGGCAAAACCTTTTAGAAAATATGATATTTCCTCCATAGTTACAACCTTCTCTAATGAAGAGACTTCTTCCTCCTATACAAGCCTTGGATAAATACTGATAGTCTCCAGCTATGCCCACAAGTTTATCTTCCCCTGTTCTTTAAAAAAAGATTGGAAATAAGAGACAACTTCATTTTTTATTGCTTCCTGTCATGTGTGAACACTACCATCTTCATTAGTGATTTCCCATAAAAATTTGTTATTTCTCCTATAGCTTGCAAATCTATGAAAAAACTTAGTGTTTTTATCGCCACTATTTATCCAGGTACCCCTACTTTTCTACCTCCAACTCTCTTCTTCATCCAATAATATTTTGTTGCGTTTTGCCTCCATCAACCTGTAATGTTGCTCTAAATCATCATTTAAAGTTCCATTGTTTTTTTGTCTAAATGAACTTTCCAAATCTACTTCCAATTTTGTTAATAATTCCTTTTCCCTTTTTAATTTTTCCTTTGACCAAGATTTGAACCAACATTTTAGTAGAGAAAGTTTCTCAACAAATTTTCTTTGGTTCCCTTCAATTAACTCGAATCTTTTATCCAACCAAACATCTCTAGTTAAATTTGCAAAGGTTTCATCTCTTAACCAGACTGGGCTGAATTTAAAAGAATGCACAGTCTTTGGAGTGCCAATATCAAGTTGCAGAAAAATAGGAGCATGGTCAGATATATAGGAGGATTCAACCCATGAGCTATACCTCATATCTAGGACAATCATATCCTTAGTCACATAAAATCTGTTGAGTCTTTTTGAAATGCTTGAATCCCCATTTCTATCGTTGCGCCATGTCGAAACCAGATCAGTCGGTGCCACGTCCACCAGAGGAGAGTTATCAAATAAATCTTTTAAAAAAGGAGCCAATGGAGAAATCAAAGCTGTTGTTCCCCAAATATCATCAGTGTTTAGTGTAAAGTTTAAATCCCCAGCTAGTATTAAATCTTTGTGTCCTAATAGTCCTCTACCTGCACATTTTTTCCATAATGTCTTTTGATCCGTGCAAGGACCATAGAAATTCAATAGAGTTAGTATCCTCTTATGAAAAAGACTGGAACCTGTCAAAAGAATTCTGCCACAAGTAAGAACCGGAGAGAAAACAAAAAATCGAGGATCCCATGATACCAACAGGCCCCCCGAATTTCCAACTGAACTAACTGCACACAACATCCAATTTGGCTTTAGTGCAAACATAAAATCCCTTGCCCTCACATCAGTGGTCAGTGTCTCTTGAAGAAAAATAACATGGGGAGTAGTCTTTGAAAGGAGCCTACGCATAGAGGCCAATTTAAGGGGTCCTCCTAACCCTCTAACATTTAGAGAAAGAATGATCATGATTTGGCCCTTGCGAGGGATTTGATGCCTCTAAGCGCCCCCTGGTCGATAGTAGAATGAGAAGAAGTAGAAGGAAGAGTTGGATTTGTCCCTGATATTTTACAAGCACTTCTAGTCTTTACAAGTGAAAGTTCGAGACCCAAACCCCGAGACCAAGCAAGATTCTTGCCAGACGAGACCTCCGCAACAATAGGATTAGGTTCCAAAATACAAGGTTCCTCAAAAGCCACCTCTGTTTTCCTTATAAATGTCAGGATGGGAATAGGGTTGTTTACCTCCCTATAGGACGAAACTAAATCAGTAAGCATTATGTCCAATGAATGTGTACTAACTTCAAGTTCTCCATAACCCAGGAGAAGGGATGAGCCTTCCGACAACAAAGGGTCAGTTTGAACATGGATAGGCTAATTCGAAGAATCAATAAGTGGAGGGTATATCCGACCCTTTGCAATACTATTTTCCAAAGGAGAAATAACCGGCTTAGTGTGAGAAATGAGGGCCTCCGACTCACTAACCTGTGCCTCAGAAATATCCATCACCCTAGTTTCATTGGTTTCCACAGAAAAACAAGAGTTGAGGTGATCTCTTTCCCATGCAGTCAATGAACAATAGAGAGAAGGGACATAATGACGCAACTTACCCACAAAGGTTGAAGACGAGGAAGGTGAGTAGTCCAAGTCCCATGCACCCAGGTAGTTACCCTTCTCTAGCGACTCCATCTCTGGGGAATAGCCATTGGTAACAATATCCTCCAAGTGAGACTCATCAATGTAAACACCAAAATGAAGCCGACAGTCCTTTTTGAGGTGACAAGTCTATCTACAACAAGTACAATGGAACGATACCCCAAGGTAGTCTAGCCTCTGAGATATCACCATGTCGTGCCATTCAATCTCTAGAATATCCACTAGTCCACCATGCACATCCACTTCCACAAGTATTTTTGCCAGACGACGGTCGTTAGAAAGTAGAGCTTCCTCATCTAACTTTATGAAGCGACCCAAAACATTTCCTATAGCCTCCAAGGATTTTGAGTTCCACAACTGTAAGGGAATACCAGGTAGTAAGACCCATAGGTGCCGAAAAATGAAATATTCAGTTGTCGGATCAAATTTTAGTCTCCACCACTTCAACATAAGGCTGTCGTCTTCAAAAACCCAGAAAGTTTCTAGAATCCTTGTTGAATCTTCTGGGGATTTAAACACAAATCCAAACCAACCCCTCGATAGAGTAAGGAGCACTGGTGAGTAGCCCATAATAGGTTCCCAGGTGTCCTTCATCCACTCTGATACCGAGAGTTTACAATATAAACAATAAGCTAGTCTACCAACCAGTGCGTGCATGGCCAGAGAGCATGACTCTTCAAGCCCAATATCCATCCTCGAAACCACAGAACGCTTAGTTATTTTTGGCTTCCACACTCTCGTAGATAGCTTCATGGAATGTCTCTTCCCCACAAATCCTCTGTTAGGTTCCTCCAAGGAAACCTTAATATGGTTCGCGTCTCGTTCAATAGAAACACATGAAACTTTTGGTAAATTTTTGTGCGAGCTCTCCTTCATGGCTAGACCAGGGCCACACTCATCCCTCGAGGATGCACCAAAATCTCGTAGAGCTTCCTTGTGTACCGGAGCACAAGAAGTAACAGGCTATGAAGAAATATTTGGAATAGTGAAGGGTGAATGGGTAGTAGTTTACAGATAGGTTGGTGGAATGGACGATGAAGCATTAATAAGGGAGTTATTACTGCAAGTATTGCAAATAACATCAAACGTTGAGATGAAGCTAGGGTGATCCCAAGGATCCCCAACTTCGCCTCTCGAGGGATAGCTAACCTCAGCATCCATAAAAAACTAACCACCAAACCTTAAAAATCCCACAATGGGACAAAATAAAACATAGAATAGAGTGTGATATGGCGCTCCAGGAAAGGTAACAATCCAGTGATTGACAATAGTATGAATCTTCGAAAAGACAGAAACAATCAATCGTAATAAAAACAGTTATGTAAGCCTTTCAAATCATGATATGGCTAAGAAAATGATCCAGGTGGATATTGGTGGCCACCCACCTATTCCACTTGGACCCTCACCATTGCTTCTTTCAGTTTTTTAGTTTCTGCACAGTTTACTATTTTTAACAGTTTTTCGTGTCCTGAACTTCCGGAGCTGTTTTGAGCCCCTAAACGACGTTTTTTGAGAAAACGAGGAGCAACATGGATCGTGGATCAATGTTGCTCACCCAAAAGTTGTATTCCTCAGATAGATATTTATAAAGAGGTATGGAACGTGTCAAACAAAGATCATATGCCAAAGTTATGTCCTCGGGAAGTTGATGTACCAATTTACCCAAACAGGGCCCATAGTCTTGGCGTTTCATCTCCTAGGGTTAGGTCTTTGGATGTCTAGGGTTTTCCATTGTTCCTCAATAATAATAGGCCTTCGATCCTCATTGTAACAAAATTCAGAGGCCAGTAGCCACCACATCTCTTCTCAGAGAAAATCTACCAGCGCCCTAGCTAGTTTATTTTCATTAGCACCCTAGCTAGTTTATTTTCATTAGTGACCTAGCTAGTTTATTTTCATTCTGTCTGTAAGCATATTTCAGTCATTTGTTATTAATGAAATGAAGTCTTATTTCCACTGCATCTCTGGNTATTTGTTATTAATGAAATGAAGTCTTATTTCCACTGCATCTCTGCGTTTATGTGTATTTCTGTATTTCATTGTGTTCCTACATAAATTCGGATCAGTGGTATCAGAGCGGTCTGCTCGTTCTCGATCCTTCTTTGCATGTCCCCAATGAGGTCGGGGTATAAGGAGTTATGGCTTGATCTGGTTGAACCTTTGCAAGATCAGCCTCGCAAACCCCGACAACTGCCCATGGGGGATGAAACGAAAGATGAGGGAGCAGGAGATCCTATCAAAATGTTTCTTGAGGAGGCCCTCGAGAAACAAAGGAATGCGATGATGGACAACTTTGCCCAGATCCTTCAACGGATTCCCACTAGCGGTGCATTGACATCCAACAACCACTCTGGAGGCGCCACTCCTTTTAAGGTACAAGTAAACTTTGGCATTCCCATATTTGAGGGCCAAATAGATGCATATGTCGTAGATAGATGGTTGAATTTGTTAGAAGGATATTTCTCGCTTCATGACTTTTTCGACCGAGAAAGGATTATTTTTGCACTCCTCAAAGACACCCCCGATGTCAAGGACTGGTGGGAAACCTACTGGGAGCAATAGGGCAAGGGGGAACCCTCTTTGTTCTCGGCCACAACCACTTGGAATTCTTTTTGAGACACCATCAAGGAACAATATTATCCCATGGGGAGCTATAAGGACAAATACATACAATGGACTACGCTGCGGCAACAAAGGGACCAAGATGTGCATGAGCTGACGAATCTGTTTCATACCCTACGTACAAAGTTGGGTAACAAAGATTCAGAGAAACATTTGGTTTTAAAGTACCACATTTTTCTGCACAGATACATTCATGAGGAAATGGAGTTCCTCGACATCTCCTCGCTTGGTGTGGCATACCGGTATGCTGCCAAAATTGAGAAAAAGTTCAAACAAAAGAAGTGAGACTTTGGGTCTGTGAATCATAAGTAAGGGAAAGGTACCCCCAAACCGCAGAACAAAGGACCAAGCCAAGGCGGGGTGGCCCAAGACAAACTGCCAAAGATGCAAGCAAAGAACAACACCACGAAGCCCAAAAAGGACACGGGGAAGTGGTGTGAGTTCCATAAGAGCTCCACTCACAACACAAGTGGGTGTCGGGCCAAGCAGGCACTGGTAGCCGAGTTGAAGGATTTTGAATCAGATGCATGCTCCAACTCTGAATCAGAACTTGATAAGGGGAATGATAGGGGGAAGCAGATTATCGATGCGGAGCCCAATGCCACCGTTGCCGCCACGAATATCCAGAAGGAGGAACTAGAAGATCCAGAGGAGGCAGAGCGTCTCTTCCATTCCAAGATGTGGGTAAAGGGTTCCCCATTGCAGTTCATTTTCGACAGTGGGAGCCAGAAGAACCTCATCTCGGTATAGGTCGTGAAGTGGCTGGGCTTTCCGACCACAACACACCCACAACCATACACCATCGGGTGGTTGCACCAAGGACGAGACCTTTGCGTCAACCAACAATGTCGCCTTCCCTACAACGTCAAGCACTTCACGAATGAGGTATTATGTGACATTGCTTCTCTTGATGTTTATGATGTATTATCAGTCCAACCGTACTTGTGGAAGAGACATGTTATGTATGAGTCCAGGCCTTGTGCTGTTATTATCACTTTGGGAAATAAGCTGTACAGGATACCAGAGATAGCACTGCCTATCACCATCTCTTTGGTTACTACAAAACAATGCAGTAAGCTCATTTTCAAAACCAGTAAATTTGTTTTCCTGATGATCCACCCTTAGTGAAAGAGGACGACTGTGGCCATGACCTCTAGACACGGCCCCATTACACGACAAAAACAGATGGATAAGGTCGTGGAGGAGTATGAGGACATCTTCACCTCCCCCGCAAGGGTGCCTCTACACTGCCAAGTCAAACACCCCATCGATCTGACCCCAGGTGCGTCGCTGCCCAATGGATCCATT